>JAHBCN010002399.1:92684-154461 GCA_019359885.1 Listronotus oregonensis | reverse complement strand
AGTTATGTAAATCTTTTTAAATATGTAGTGAAAAAAATGTGGGAATATATTTTTAGTCAAATAACATAGACAAAAATAGTCAAATGGGGTGTAATACATAAAGTTTAAGCACAGTCAAAAAAGTGTTTTTAATGAATTGTATTTACTTGGAAATAATTTTAATTTTGAAAACCGTATTATTGATGGTTTTGGTATAACACATATATTTAATTTTACAGAAGGACAAGAAAAAGAAGGAAAATGACCCTGATGATGATTTTAGTTCCGATAGCTCGTCAGATGACGAAAGCAAGAAAAAGAAAGTAGATAAGAAGGATAAAGTAGATAAAAAAGACAAAGACAAAAAAGATGTCAAACAAGAACCAGAAAGGTTAGTTTAAAATTCTGTACAGAAATAATCTTTAATAAGGTTAAAAAACAATAATCTCTAGAATACATTTATTTAGGTTATTCTCACATCTTTTAAAATATAAACAAAGTTTGAGAATGAGTTTATTTCGCATGTAAATTGTCGAGGTATTCGAAATTTTGTCAGGGTGGTTTTAAAGTAATTATGCAATATTAAATATTATTTTGGCCTTATACCACATGGTTATTTCAACGGTATAAATTTTTTTTTTACAAAAAAAAAACACAATATTATATTGTAATCTAAAGTGTTCAAAAGCATTTAAAAATCTTTTTTCTTCAAACATCAGTAAATCCGTCATTAGTCGACTGTGTAGGCGATCGACCGCGAAGTTTAATTTTTCCTCCGCCGAAGCTCTACTTTTCACTTTCTCGCCGGCGGAGGAAAAAGTGTTAGATACAAACAACAAAATAAGCATCAACACCTCAATATTTCTTGAACTAAAATTTGTATTTATTACTCAATTGAACAAATTGGTTATTATTTGATTGAACTTACTATAACTGCTTATTAATACGAAATTAAAACGCAATTAAAAAAAATATATATTGTTGACAGTGTCCACTGACAGCTTTATGTTACATTACTATAGCAACTATTCCCTGACTACGGTCTAAGCCGCCTTGCGAACCCACTTATCTTTAATAATTATTACTAATAAAGAGAGGTTTTTGCATTAATTTGTCGACGTTTTAAAAAAACAGCATATTTTATTTAGAGGAAGTTACTTTTCATGGCTTGCTCTCTATTACCAGCCTCACTCGTTCGGCTCTTAAACCGAGCGCACCATGAAAAGTATGACTTTTCCTCCATATAAAATAATATACTATTTTGGCGATTGTTTATTTATGAGTATTATTGCATAATTTTTTATTAATAAACGAATATAGTATAGGCAACTAAAAATGCATAATACAAAGATTTAGTCTAGTTATAATCTATTATTCGAACGACAAACATTAAAACATCTGTTAAGTTGGTTTTCTAATACCAAAACATATCCCGAAAAAGTCAAGAAAAATTATGATTTTGACAATTTAATAACATAGCGATCACAGAAAAAATATTGTATCTAACTTAGGCAATAATTGTCGATTAATGATCCCATCATCGCGCATTAAATGGCCTGGATCAATAATCAATACCATTATTGATTAAACAGCTATAAATGACTCAGAACAAACAAAAGTATGGTGTTTTGGTGTTTGTGGTGTTCTACAGAGCACTGTTCTCGGTCCACTACTTTTTACAATATATATTGATGATATTCTTAGACAGAAATCGGATGGAAAAATTGTATGTTTTGCAGACGATACAGCTATATTTTATTCAGCTTTTACGTGGCCAGAATTAAGAAATAAAGTAGAAAGAGACATGAGCAAAATAAAAGGCTATTTTGATAGCAAATTATTGACTATTAATTATGAAAAAACAAATTTTTTGCCCGTATCATCATATAAAAATAATCTGCCTACTTATCAAACGTTACATATTAAAAACCCTGACAATGAAACTACTGCCACCATAAAATCCACCAACAAAATCAATTATCTAGGAATAACTGTAGACAGTCATTTAAAATGGGATTATCAAATAAAATTAGTTATTCAAAAACTTAGAGGATTAATTTTTAAGTTTGAACAATTAAAGCTTGTTTCGAAACTAAAGCATCTAAAAATAATTTACAATGCATTGGTGGAGCCAATCCTGAATTATGGTATTCTAGTTTGGGGTGGAGTAGGAATATCATATTTAAAACCCTTAGAAAATTTACAGAAAAGAATATTGAAGATTATTTTTAATAAAAACAGACTATTTCCGACCAAACTCTTATTTTAAAAAAGTGGTGTTTACTCAGTCAGACAACTATACTGTTACAACTTATTAATACACCAACAAAAGAATAGAAGTGAAACACCAAAAATAAACCATAGCTGTAACACCAGAAGCAAGAAAAGGGGGTTGCTTAAAGTTAACTTTAAACATAAGTCGATTGGACAAAGAAATTTCTTGTACAACCTCAAAACTTTACAATAACTTACCTAAAAACTTATTTTAACAGATATAAAAAATTAATAAAAACCTGGATATTTCAGCAAGGATTGGCGTGTCGAGGAAATTCTTAAGTAATTTTATTCCTACCTAATCACTTTTTATGGAAAAACTAGAATGGAAAGATTCGCCTTTTTTTGTACTACTGTAGTCGCAAGTATTGTGTTGTGTAAAGAGTACCTAGTGATAGCTTTTGTTATTGGTAAATGTTTTTATTGTTTGAATCTTGTATATTTATATCTTGAACATGTATTAGGAGTATGATTTTTCTTGATATAATTCGGGATGTGGTAATTGGTTCAATAAAATGATTTGCATTATTCTGGGGATATTCAGTCATTGGGAATTGTTCAATTCGATTTTGATTTTGATTTGGTTTATATACTATATGTTAATGATATATTATTTTGCTTTTTTTTATATTTTACAGTATCATAATTTTGGCTCTGTTGAATAATAATATATCTAGCTTTAATTCTAAAAGTGAAATTAATTTTACTGTTGCTGCCTACAAGTTTATGTTTTTTTAAAACTTAAGCAGTACAATTAAATGTAATTTTGAAAAATTTTGTATTTTGAAAGTGTGTAATATATTATTATTTATTTTTGAATTCGAGGGTGACGTTTCCCTCACAGTTTTACTACATAATAAGTTTTTTTCTCTTCAAATATGGACCTGAAGTTTTTGTTGAACATGTTTGAGTATTAAAAACATTCGTGTTAAATAAGTTTTAAGAAAACCTTTTAGGTAGAATATTACCGGTTTATTTTTTCGTGGTTTATTACTTCTATGAAAAATTGGTTAATATATAGTTATTTTCAAAATCAAGAGTGCTCTTAAAAAATACAAAAAAATATATATTTTCATTTAAGAAAAATAAGTTATGAAATATAGTCAATATACAAAAAAGCATTTTAATCTTGCGTCTACACGATTTCTAGCCTTACCTAGTAGCGCCTTGTAGTGAACCCTCTAGGACTTAAATAGAATTAACACTAATCTCCATATGAATAAACATTTATTTTATTTTTAGTGCAAATAGCAGTAGATCAGCTACACCTACTATTGACAACAAACGTAAACTTGTAAACGATGCTTTAGCGGGGCCCAGCAAAAAACCAAAATTAGATCTCCTAATTTATCCAGGTAAGAATACCGAAGTATTATTTTACATTAGTTAAAGTATTACGTTCTTTAGTTATTTTTGTATTGATTTGTTTTATTATAAATTAATTTTTATATTTTCCCATTTCTACGTAGGTAGCTAAGAACGTCCTGTGTGTTCTCAAAAAATATTTTTAAAGACACGCTTGCACATTTTTGCAAAAATGTTTTTTTTTTTTTAATATTAAGTTTTATATTTTACAATTAACTTCAGTTTTAAAATTTGTTACTTGTACCCCTTTACATATAACCCACTAAATGGTGTTTGTCTTCAAGCTGCCATCATCAACTTTGTTTTTTTTAAATACGGTCCTGGATTTTTTATTCGTAATCAGCGACCCCCAAGATCCCCATAAACCAAATTTGGCGTACATCGGTTGATTTTTGAAAAATAATGATTTCTTTGAGATTAAAAAAAACTTTACGTGACACATAAATTCTGATGGTGGATTCCTATTTTTTATGGTCTTTTTGTAATAAATATACATAAAACCAAATTGTGGGTATTTAAAACCTGTTTTTGGAGGTTGGAAAGTTTTTGGGATGTGATTTGACACCAGATTCGTGTTTCAAGAAAAAAATACTTCAGGATACATATATATATATACCTTTTAAAGTACATACCACTTTTTTGTGTTATTATTAGATACAATATTAAAATAATTAAGATTTTACAAAAGCAATATAAAAAGAATAAGTAAGATTTGTGCCTCTTAAAAAGTCTATGTAGTTTGTATAGATGAAACTTCTAATTAGTGTATGAATCCCTTCATCAGACTGCACATATTTTCGCAATTTTTTGGGGGGTTTCATTTCTGACGATAATTCTGTCAAATCTTCTAAATCTTTTCTTTGTTGGATAGTTTTGAGATCATTAACAAATTTTTATATCGTCAGGTGGTCCATTCTAATCCGTTTTAGTTAGAGCTAGTTAGTTTTAGGTCGTTCTGGTTAGAAAGAACAATAATAAAAATATTTTTATTTATTATAAATCCTTCATTAAATCTAAAAATTTCCAATAGAAAAAACAACGTTACAATACGACTCTGGCGCTGAATCGGTCAGCGCCAAATAGACCGCGACGTCAAATAAACCCTGTTACATAAGTTTTGAGAAAAAATTGAAACTATTTGTTTCTATCCAAATAAACTTTTATTTTTTTAAACTTATTATATTATTAAATCAATAATTGCTATACAAAAATAATTTAATTTGTTGCCCCAAGGGTCCGTTTTCTTCTATGACTCGAAAATATGCCTAACTGGTCTCATGAGGTTTTGGACATCATGTATATTTATTTCTTCTTTTTGGAAGATTCGCTGCCGAAGTTTTTTTTTTGTTTTGACTTAGCCGTTATCTAGACTTTCTGAGCCAATGGAGCCCAGAAAGTTTCATTGCCTGAGTTATCAATCCTGGGCACATACGGAATATTTCTTTGTTCCAGCCAGTCAAGGGTAGCTCTGGCATAATGTGCTAATGCCAAAACGACCAAAACATTTTAATTTCCATCACCGTGATGTACGTTGATAAAATTAAGCAATTTAGTTAAACAATCTCTGATGTAGACCTCTGCATTCACTGCCTCTCCTCTTACATGACAAACAAAAAAACCGGGATACACCTCTTTCCGATATGGCACACCATACCTATACTTTATCTGAAAACTTAGCTTTGGCTTTATATCTAACTTCATTTGGGGTCTCTTCTATATTGTCGGTGAAATATTTTTCATTATCCATGACAATAGATCTGTTATTCGCGAAGTGAACTCGCCTTAAATTGCGACAGCACCTGGTTATTCTTGCTAGCTGAACATCAGTATATTTGGGTGCCTTTTTTTCGGTATTTTAAACCACTTCTAGCAATATACCGAGAAACAGTTGCGTTGGAAATTCGGAAGCGAGGACCAACCTTTTTGGTAGACTGTCCAACGACATTTTTCACTCTTCGAACTAATCTTTCCTGCTGGGCATCAGACAACTTCAGTGGTCGACCACTTTTCGGGAGGTTCATACATGGGATTCCTTCTTCACATTTCCGAACTGTTCGATATATGGTGGATTTCGAAATATTTTCGCCTTGAAAAATCCTTACTATTTCTTTTTTGGGCATTTGCCCAACTAGTTTATAAATACTTCTCCAAATATCTAGCTTGTATGCCATTGCGAAATAAATTATAAAAACTATGACATATTTATCAAAATGGCGAAACCATAGCAACTGTAAATTTCAAGGATCACTTGATATACGGCATCCAATTTTGCAAACACCTGGAATTTTTTCTCAAAACTTCTGTTACAGGGTTACGCTGCGCCAGTAGTACTCAACTCCAGTCTTACAGTATGTCACAGTCACAATATTAGTGTTTACATAGAATCAGTGTTTTCTGACACAAAATTGAACTTGAACAACCTTCACAACTGTCGTTGGTGACTGAAAGGCAACCACGATTTAATTTGTTGTACCAGCGTTTCACAGTGGCAAGGCTTCATCGCCAAAAGTTGATCGATAAACTTCAGTCCTAATATCACATGTTGAAAGCCGTTATAAATCATTGCACGAAAATTTTTACTAAGATACAATTCGTCAAACTTTCTAGGGGAAACGTCTAATGGATTTGTTGCCGAGGCTCAATATATAATTAGTGCCCATGGTAAAGTCTACAAATATATCGTTATGTAAACAAATAAATTGTTATTCCGTAGACAATACTTTTGCTGGTATACTAGCTTTGTAATTAAAAAAATCAAAAAAATAATATATTGGTCTAGCGATGTTTCAGTCAGTTAATTTTACTTTATTACAGGGTTAGCTGAATCGGGCATAACCGAAGACGCAGTGCGAAAATATCTCATGGAAAGCCAATGACAACTACTGAGTTGCTACAAAAGTTTAAGTCGAAGAAAACGGGACTTTCAAGCGAACAACTAGTCAACATTATGACTCAGATTCTAAAGAAAATCAACCCAGTTAAGCAGACGCTTAAAGGAAAAATGTATTTGTCTATAAAATCTTCGTAATTGAAAAAAAATAGCATTTATACTTATATTATAAATAATTAATAAATATGGTGATTTGTTATTAAATAAATTATATATAGAGACAAGTATAAGTTTTTTTTAAATCTTTACGTATTTTAATTTATAAAACCCTGATTGTATTTGTTGCCGAGGCTCAATATATAATTAGTGCCCATGGTAAAGTCTACAAATATAATGTTTGTAAACAAATAAATTGTTATAGTTGTCAAGTTATTCCGTAGACAATACTTTTGCTAGTTTATGATTCGACTCTTTGTAATTAAAAAAAAACAAAAAAATAATATATTGGTCTAGCGATGTTTCAGTCAGTTAATTTTACTTTATTACAGGGTTAGCTGAATCGGGCATAACAGAAGACGCAGTGCGAAAATATCTCATGAGAAAGCCAATGACAACTACTGAGTTGCTACAAAAGTTTAAGTCGAAGAAAACGGGACTTTCAAGCGAACAACTAATAACATTATGACTCAGATTCTAAAGAAAATCAACCCAGTTAAGCAGACGCTTAAAGGAAAATGTATTTGTCTATAAAATTTTTCGTAATTGAAAAAAATAGCATTTATACTTATATTATAAATAATTAATAAATATGGTGATTTGTTATTAAATAAATTATATATGAGACAAGTATGTTTTTTTTTAAATCTTTACGTATTTGGCTAATTTATAATTGTCCTAGTTTTGGATAATTATCAGTAACTATAAAAATCTGAAAAATGATTTTTTTATATGTTTTAATTTTTGACTTCTAAAGTATACACAAACATGTTATTGGTTGTTTAATTAATAAATCTGATACGACCTTTAAAAAGAGAAAAAATATTCTAATGTTGCAGTTATTTTTTTAGTTAAAACACGTCTTTTCTAAGTACATGTGATTTATTTTTATTGCTTTGTTTATTTAAGTTTGAATCACTGACCAAAGGGTATCAGATGCACAGTTCAAAAGTCAAATTTTATGGGCGAAAAAATCTGTCCATGCTCTCTGGCGGTAGACAGCATTTTTAAAGGCTGTAGGTTTTAAATCATGCGCAAAACGGACTGGCAGACCGATTTTTTTTTATACATTTGTCGTCGTTGTATAGATATAGAAATTTATAATAATTGATACTAGGCCAATTGTTGTGTTTCCTTTAATTGATATTTTTAATTAATGTTATGATTTTACTGATGTAATTGTATTAAACTAAAGTAGTGTATTTTTAATTATTAAAAACAAAATTATGACTTATTCAGTGGTATTTTTAATTTAAAATAGCGGTAACATATTAAATCTGAAGTCAACATGCCAAAATAGGTTTTAGTATTTCATTGACCAAATGAACTTATATGAAAAAACAATTTTAAAAACATTACTTATGTTAAATTAATATACTCCCTGTGAAGTCTTAAGTTTTTATTTCCTTCTTTAATTCAGAATTAGTAATGTGCTGCATGGTTCTTTTCAAGAAACAACTTCGAATAGGACGTGTTAATAAGTAACGAAGTTTATTCTGTTATATACAAGAACTTAAAAGACTTAGAATAATTCGAACCTTACTGAAATCTGTTCATTTTTGTTTGAGAACACATTGTTTTGTTTAGGTATTGTGCTCAAACAAAAATACATATTTTATCGATTGTCAGCTCTTTAAATTTCTGTCGTTCTTTTGAATGTTATTACAGCCACGAATTTATATACTGATTCAGAACTGATGCATTGTAGTTAATAATAACAAAAAATGGCGAATGCGACTGAACATGAATCTTGTGGTAAGAATTAACTTTTTTTTTCATCAGTACATATTTCCAATTAAGAAAATCTAAACAAAAAATGCATTGAACTAATCTAAAAAAGGGAGTAACCATGGTTACAACAACATAAACCGTATTCCTTAAAGCATGTACCTACTAGAGGCACCTTTGCCGCTTGGAAAACGAACATTTTAGAAAGAGAGAAAGAATAGCGGTATAACCTTTTCCCTCCCTCCAACTTCTGTTTCCTGGGAGCCGTCTTGATTCACTACCGGGCAGCGCAGCCTCTTGGGCTTTTTTTTTGCCGAATCTCCCATTATCTTTTATACCAATCCTTCCAATAGTCTTGTTTCTTCTACAAGTCTGTATAACCCCAAGACTGGTTGGTTGATATAGTCCCGTGGGCTCATTTTCGGTTGCCCAAATAATGCCTGTCTTTTGTGATTTAACGCTTAACATTCGCACAGGATATGGTATGCTGTTTCTTCCCCCTCGTCGCACATTCTGCAACTTGGGTCCCATTGTATGAGCCTATCTTGTGTAGGTGTCCTCTTAGGTTATCGTGCCCTGTTAGCAGCCCTACTGTTATGCGAAGTCTTTTCCTATTTTGTCTGAGTAGTTCTGCCTTCGTTCTTTTGGACGGGCCCCTTAAGAAGTTTTTTCCATGTCTAATTCTACTGAAGTTCCCCCAGTATTCCTCGTGTTATATATTAAGCATCAGATAAGAATAACAGATGGGGATCCAGTTTTTACGAGGTCATACAGATTTACACATGTTTGCAAAGAAGACGTTAAGAAGAAAATATTATTGGATGTTGGATCAAGGAATCATATGACCAAGCCGGTGACCTATATTGGTAATATCAAAGAAACCTAATGCTTCTGGAAAGATCAAGTGGAGCATCGTAATAGATTGTAGAAAAGTCAGCAAGAAAACCATCGATAATCAATACCCAATCTTAAAAAAACAACATGGACAAACTTGGCAGATGCCAGTACTTTATAACTCTTGACCTGGCAATAAGTGGATTCCATCAAATTAAAATGACAGTAGAAAAGTTAACAGGACTACCTTTGAATAGAAACTGGCAACTATGAATACGTAAGAATGTTATTTGGATGGAAAAACGCGCCAGTAACTTTTAACGTGAATGAACAATGTACTCAAGGGTTTCCACGGAGTCATCTGCATCGTATAATGGACATCATAGTACATCGTTAGTACATCGCTATCGTTTATAAACATATGGTTTATCTGTTGAGTATATTAACGTTTGGAAGACTGGTTTCAAAATTCAAATTGACAAATGTAAGTTTATAAAAAAGGGAAGTTAGCTTTTTGGGTCAAATCGCATCGTTATTCTCGTGGGTATGATAAACTATCCTATTATTAAAATAGCGAAAGAATTAAGAAAATGTCTTGAACTTCTTGGCTCTTACAGAAAGTTTATGAAATATTTTGCCAAGATTACTAAGCCAATTACCTCCTGCCTCGAGGAAGAGGTCAAAATTGAAAGTAATTAACAATTTCAAACCCGTATAAAAATTTGTAAAGGTCTGTTGACTAACAAGCCTCTTTCTCAATATTCAGATTTCATTTAACTTTGTCAAAAATGCGAACAACTTCGCAGTTGGCGCCCTGCTTTTGTAAGGTAATTTAATTTCGTCCAAATGAGAAGAAGTCTTATTCAGAAATGGAACCAAATATTCAATAAATTTACCACACTGGAAACCGCACACTTAGTAAAGTAGGTATCTAACCAGTAAATACTAGAGAATTTTAAAAAGCACAATTTATTATAAATTTATTCTGAAAGCCGATTTTTTTAAGTTGTTCCCATTGCGTCCTTTTTCGAAAGTCTACCGTTAAAAACTTTTCTCGTCAAATATCACCTTTCGCAAGATAACGGTATAGTTTGTGCAAGCTAACATTTTTAGGTTGGATTACATGAACCAGGCTATTTTAAAAATAAAAATCACTAAACTCAGCGTCAAAATTCTGATTGGCGTTAATCACCCAGTAATGGATTAAGTCCTTTCAATTTTTTATTAAATTTTTCTTGTGTTTGGGTGGATATTTCCTGTTTTAAAGTAACTAGTGAAATTAAAGATTACTGTGCAGTGTTTTCATTGTTATTATTATTATTTTTTTGCTGTGGACTATTTGACATTTTTTATATTTCATAATTTATTTTATTTTGAAGTAAGTTTAAGGTATTTTTATTGGTTTTAAGAAAAAAATCACTAAAATAGATATTTTTAGAGTATGGATCACAGTGATTACGGTATTTCCAGTTCGGAAAGCTTCGAAACCCACTTCATAGCTGTGATGAGTCGAGGATATGAAAATATAATCTAATATATATTTCTTGAAAAATGATGCTTCTATCAGAATAGTGATCTTGCATAAGGTAAAATTAGTTGTTTTAATGTTATCATAATCTAAAAAGACATCTTCAGATGTGCCAAATGTTTTAAGATGTAAATAAATTTATGTATTTATTTTTTAGGATCCCATTCATGCAACAGATGAGAATTTCTATTTGCAAAACATAGTGGCAGTTGCTGACAATGTGAGAAGCAGTATATTAAATTTATAAGTAACTTAAGTTCTAAAATGTTAAAAAACCAGAAAATTGTGTTACCTAATTCTTAAAAAAGAACTGGGGAATGCGGACAAGAATCTTAAAATCATCTTTACCCTCACCATGATTGTTTAGGACCGCCAAGTCAATAGTTCAATATTTTCCTAGAATTAAAGATCACAATTTAAAATAATATTATTTCCAGACAAAATACGAGGCCACACTTAATTTTGAAGGTATTATTAATATTGTGTGGTTGCTGCTTTGGTTTACCTGTTACCTTTGACACTCTTTATGCTAGCCTAGTGGAGAAACAAAAATATTTAAACTGTAGAAGAAGCCTTGCCCAGGTTCTAAAAAACCTTGGTTTTTCCTACAAAAAGGGATTCAAACAGGCGAAGCTTAATGGAAAAACCAAATGTGCAACGCATGAGAAGGGAATTTTTAAAAGGTTTTATGGAAAATGAAGATTTAGGAGATAATAAAAATCTTTGCCTCTTTCTCGATGAAGCTTGAATCTTCTCGAACGGCTCTTTTCGCAGGTCTTGGCAGGAGGACGATGTAAGATCTATCAGAAAAGATTTTGTGGTGCTTGATTTAGCGCATACCAAAGCCTCCCAAATCTTATGTCGTTGATGCTTAATTCAGGAGGAAGGTCATCGCGCTGCGCTTGCCTCCATATCCTAGTAAATAAGCATCTTATTGTATTAATGATACTCTGAATAAAAATTAATGATTATTAGGTACTCTTTGTTTTATTTATTTTATTATTTCAATATAGGAAGCAGCTAAAGGAATTATATCAGATGAAATAAATTGACTTATCTTGAGACATCTTTAAAAAATAGTAAAATTGCATAAAAAGGGATATCGAAACCATCTTTTATAGTGATATATTGTATCAGGATATTTTAATTAGACTGTAAAAATCAGAGTTTTCCTGCAAATATAACAAAACATAAGAGGTATGTTTGTAATTCAGAAATAGTGTACCTACACTATTTTATCTTTTTTATGTACCTAAGTGCTCTTATTGAAGATGTAATTTGGGACTAAGTATGTACAAAAAGTGTAAAATAGTGTAAACCTTTTCTGAATAACAAACACCTAATAAATAATTTTTAATCTGCACTATATAGGCTGGTTCTAATCTTAGTAATGCTATGAAAATATAGGTACCTTCAAATTCCTCAAGTTCTTTTCAATACTGTTTTTTGATGTGCAGAACGGAACTTTTATTTAGTGGTAATGATAATTTTTAATAAAGTATTATGGCCAAAAATTAAGCTTTCACAGTTTATGCAAATATATGAACAGCAAGAAAAAAATACTGATAAATTTATGTATTGTAATCTATACAACAATTTTTTTAAGGTATTAAAATTTTAAAACTCTCTTTCCTCAGTACGGTACTGAATAACATTCTCATATCAGCCAACTTAAATCCGAAAAACAAAATTTACTAATATGTAGGGATATTCACATGGCCAACTTAAAAATGTTAGCCTGCATGAAGTATAGTACCCCATAAGGTAGCTGAGATGATCCGATGATAACATATAATCCGCACAAAAATGACCGAGTGATTCTAACTAAAACCTGTGAACTTTATTGTGTACCAATTGTCTGTTATTATATCGCTATTTACTCCAAAAGTTTTGGAAAGGTGTGTGTAGTAATAATAATTTTATTTTACACATAAAGATAATATTTCCTTTAATTTAAAAAATACAACAAATTTTAATGCTAGTCTTAATTAATTACAGAAAAGACCTTAAGATTAAAGCTAATGATTAACATTTTTATTTTAAATTTTCATTGTTGTTTTTTTAGCCTATTATTTTTCAAAGGTAACAAAATATTTAAATTAATGTAATGGGTTGCTTTATTTTTCATTTACAATACTGCATAAAAGTAACGTACGAGTAAGCTGCCTGCATTATCTAAAAAGAACAAAAAATATAAATTAAACTTTCATTTTACTTTACGTATTATTTATAGAATATCAGTAACATCTAATGCTTCTTTTTTTTTGGAGAAACCCAAATTAATTTGTGTTTCTTTAGAGGTTGTAGATTTGTAGAATCCAATACACTTTGATAATTAAAAAAAATATATTACTTAGTTGCACATACAGTTTCAGTAAATCAAGAAGAATATATAGTTGCTGGCACATCTAGTGATGAGCAAAGCAAGACCAAGACCAAGACCGGGCTAGTCTTGGTCTTGGTCTTGGTCTTGCAAGCCTGGTCTTGGTCTTGGTCTTGCAAGCCAAAGGAAGGTCTTGGTCTTGCACCACCCGGTCTTGGTCTTGTCTTGGTCTTGCTGCAAGAGTCTTGCTGGTCTTGCATTTTTTTGGTAGTAATAATTTAAACTAAGTAATCTTGAATAAAATATATTTTTTTAATCCGTAAAAATAAATAGAGATGGAGACTATATTTTCTGCATTAAAATTATAAAATATGCCAATTTAAACCTTTCACGTACTTTTAAATTATTTATTTAATATTTAAAAAGCATATTTTAAATGTAGGGGTTTATTTATTTATGCTCCATTTTTAGTTGAATTGAGACCAAACCTAATTTTATACATTTAGTGGCACATAGAAACATTTTAGTGGTAAGAATTATTTAAATTTTCTTTGAAGAAGCATAAAAAATTATAGAAATACAAAACTATGTACTGTGTGAGCAGAAAAAAAAACTTTTAATTTTAGCCAGATGTGAAATTCGGTGAAAATAATTCTAATATGTAAACATTGGTTTCTGATTAAAAAAAAGTTATTCAGAAATCTTTAAGTTTGTCAAACATTTGCCGTACAAAGTTTGTACAAATACTTTATAAACATTCTGCATAAAACCGTTTATGATGGTGAAAAACTGAATATACAAAAATTATAGAAAAAAAACGTAAAATGGAAAAAATTTTCTATTCTAGAATTTTTCGAAGAATCCACTGCCACACAAGAAAACTCCCTTATTTTTAGATTTTCTCCTAAAATAAAAAAGTTATGACGAAAAATCCATTTAAAAAAATCACATTATATATATATATATATATATATATATATATATATATATATATATATATATATATATATATATATATATATATATATATATATATATATATATATATATATATATATATATATATATATATATATTATAGCTCTAAAATTGTTAAACTGTCATATAGAAACAATGTTAACTGTAGATGGTTATTAAGAATAATTTCGTTTTTGCAAAAAATGACATTATTATTCTTTTAGCATTGTTTTGCCTTTTCGTCAAAACCGGAAGTGATATTTACAATCCCTTTGTATAAAAATTATTTCTTAGGACTGTTAAAAAATATTTTTTGATTTTCTCCTTTTCATTTTTCCCTTATTTTTAGTTTTAAAGAACCCCCAATTTTTTCTAAGGTTTCCCTTCCTTGTGGCAAAATTTTGGGGGTTTTTCTGGGTTTTGGGAAAATTTTTTGGGTTTTTCCCCCCTTTTAAGCCCCCGTTTTTTCTTGTTCATTTGAATTTAAAAAAAACAAAAAATTATTTTGTTTTTGGGCCCCCATTTTTTGGGACCCCCTTACCCCCTTTTTTTTCCCCCCCGGGGAAGGGTTTTGGGAATTTTTGTGCTTTTTTGGCCATTAAAAAAACAATATTTTTTTAAAAAAAATTTTTTTAAAGGAAAAATTTTAAACTATTACGTTTTTTTGGATTTTTAAAAAATAAAAAATTTTTTTTTTTTTTTTAAAAATTATTTTTTAAAAAAACCAAATTTATAAAAAATGCCTTTTTTGGGTTTGGTACAATTTTTTTTTTATTTCTTAAAAAAATTTAAATTTTAAAATTAAATATAAAAAAAATTTATTAATATTTTAAAAAAGGGGTTGAAAGGGTTTTTAAAATTTCCCAAGGTCGGCTTGGTTTGGAAAAAGGTCTTGATCCCGGTTTTTTTGGTTTGGTTTTGCAAAAAACCCTTTTTTGGTTTTTTTCAAAAAAAAGGGGGCGGGTCTTTCTCTTCTTGGTTTCCTGAAAAAAACCCAAGACTAAAAAAAGAACCAAAGACCGGTCCCAAAACCCAAAAAAAAAAATTTAAATTTTAAAAAATTTTTTTTTAATTAAATAAATTGCCTTTTTTTTTGGGAAACACTTAATAAAATTATTTAAAATTTTTTAAAATTTTTAAAAATTTAATAAAAATTTTGGGGAAAAAAATTTTTTTTAAATTTTTTTTGGGGATAAAACCCAAAAAATTCCAATTTATATAAAAGAATATTTTTTGTAATTAATGTTAACAAATATCTGACTGCGCCATGACTAGAAATAACCCGTAGATTACTAAATTAAAATTCAACCAATTTTTCTTTAGGTACTTGAAAAAAATATTAAGAAAGGGCCTTTTCTGTTTTTTTACCATAACAAAAAGTACTGGCTATATCACTTTGATTATAGAAGATCGTTTGTGAGATCAAAAACCAAAGGCTTTTTACCCGATCCGACCATTTTTTACCGAGAATGCCGGAAACGCTTAAAACAGAACTTCTAAAAAAATCGTATCTTGTTAATTTTCACACAAGGGCTGATTTTTGAGAAATGATATCACTACAGGCTTTTGAGCTGCCAAAGATGAGGCGATTAATAGTTTTATGCACTATTAACAATTAGTCTTGTCCGATTTCCGTTTAAAAGGGCTTTTAAAAGTTCAGATTAAAGCTACAAATTATTTCGCATTTTCATATAAATTTGGAGAACATGGTTAACATTCTGTGAACCTTGGAGCGTCGAGCCACCCGCGACCGAGACGTATACTCGCTGCTGCGCCCACTCCACGGTCGACCTTAGCACGTCTCGGTCGCGAAATTCTGCCTGATGCGCTAGGTTCACAAGCATTTTTAACAATGTTCTTCAAACTATATAAAAATGTGAGATATACAGTTTGTGGCTTTTAATCAACTTTAAATGCCGTTTTAACATTCAAATCGAATTACTTACCTAATATTCACGACACATGCAATAGGAGCCTAATTTGTTTATAAAGTGATTGAATAAAAACTATTATTGCGACAATTTTCAGCTTTCGGCAGCTCAGCATATGTTATTGACTATCATTTCCCAAAATCAGCCCTTAATATTAAAATTACCGGACGAAATTTTTAAAAAGGTCTGCTGTTTTTCCGCTTTTCGGTGAAAATGGTCGAATCGGGATTTTTCAAAACTATTTTGTAGGTTTTTGAATTCTACAAACGATCTTTTATGAGTCAGCCAGTACTACAGTACTACAGTAAAAAATGAAAAAGGCCTCTTTAATAATTATTGTTTAAAAATTGTCTGAAAAATTGGTTGATTTTTGATTTTAGTAATCTGCCAGTTGGCGCAGTCAAATATCTGTTAACATTAATTACAAAAAATCTATAGATTGGACTACAATAATAGCACCTATGACACAAATAGAAATATTTTTAAGCTTAAAATGTTTGTAATTTATTTTTATTGCCACAAAAAAATGAATGGTAAATCAATCAGTGAAGAGTTCTTTCTGTTACTTTGCGTGTCATCACTGCTTTTTTTTTTTCTGTCAGGTCAAAATCCTTAAACTACTCAAGGTTTTTAAGATAATATTTGTAGAAAAGTAGACATTCATTACTTAATTAAGTACTTTAAAAACTACTTGAGTAGATTAAAAATTTTTAAGTATTTTTATTTAAGTAGTAATTTTAAGTACAAATATTTTTTTATTTATCAAGTGTAAATGACCATTTATAAGTATTACGGTACAAGACTTAGATTACTAAAAGTACTAAAACATTTCACTTTAAGTAAATTTTTGTAGTGAGTATCCCAGCCTTGCAACTTCTTAAATTTGATAAGTCACGAATGCTAAAATAAATATATACTTACTATAATACTTTGATTAGCCACAAGTGCTAGAATAAAAGAATTTAAAACACAATCCACAACAGTATGTGTATTTTGTAGTGCCATTCAACTTTAACAAACCTAAAATTAAAGTTATTAAATGAAATGTCTGTTTGTTAATCAGTAATATTTACACTATTTTAAACTCTTTACCCCTATTACTGCATAACAAACAGACCTGAAATATGGACGTTGCTATGCAACATTTTAAAAAGTTTGACTAAAGTTATATACTGTTTAATAAAATTTTTTCGTAAGGTGAAAAGATACATATACCTGAAGTTATTTAAATATTCTGATGTATTCTGTACAAAACAAGTCAAATTAGTTTTTTTTTTTTTAATTTAAACTAGATTTTATAGTGAAATAACTGGTCAAGATACACTAATTCAATGTTCGTGTGAAGTTTTTAGTTCAGAAAACGAAGCTGAAAAAAGTAAACCTGTCAATTTTTTTCAAATGCAGAATTCCAAAAACTTAAGATGAAGCTTAATCTCACTTCTTAAAGTTATATTATGTCGATTGGCGCTCTTTATTTTTTAGGTGAAACTACCCTTTATTGCTAAACTTATAAACTATATCTACAGAAGCTTGCTGAGTATAATTTGACTGAATTAAGCTGACAAAGTAGTATTTTGTTTTTTTTAAACATTATTTACAATATTTAGCCCTTAAAAATTAACCCTTATTATGATTAAGAAAATATTTACTCCCAAAAATTAATATATTAGTGTTATACATAAAAATTTGGGATTAAGCTTAACTTACCCTCCTCTTTAAAATCTCCATTATGTTGAAGGTCGTTTTTAGTTTTTAAAGGTGAAAACTACCCGTTATTGCAAAAACCTTTAAAACCTTATATTAAAGCTGAAGTCACATAAAATTAGGCTCATAAATTTAAAAATAAGCATTTAATTTTAAAAGATTATTTAATATATTTCAACCCTTCAAAATCCCTTAATATAATTTAATAAAAATTAATTCTAGAAAATTAACATATGTTAATTAAAAATGTGACTGCTTAAAAAGTAATACTAATTTATTGATGTAATTTTTTAATCCTTAGAAACCCAACCTTTACAATCTTACATTGCAAAAAATAGTACAAAACCGCGGATTCCTAAAAACGATTCAAATCGCTTTGCATGCTTTAAAAAATTGGTTTTTTAACATAACTTCTTCAGTTTTTGTGGATAAAAGTTCTTTAAAAACTTATTTTGTTGGTTTTTTCAAGAGCTATAAGGTCCTACATTAAAACTGTTTAAAACTCATAATTTTTTAAAGGGGTGAGTTTAAAGGGGCTTAATAAAAATATTAATAATAAACATTTCAATGCGCCCGAAATAAAAGAACGCTCAAGAATAGAACATTTCCGTAATTTTCCCGAAATGCGAACAAACTTTACTCCTTTCTTGAACCGAAAAGTCTTACTTAAGAATAGAACGTTCCGGTAATTTGAAATGCGAGAACAAAGCCTCAGGATTCTCTCGAAACGAAAGGTCTTACCTAAAAAAATAGAAAATTCCGGGTATTTTTCGGAGAACAAACTTTCAGGCCCCTTTTCCTTGAATCGAGCGGTCTTACTTAGCTGGAAATCTGTTGTCGCTTTTTTACCCTCCAAGACGCCGTACCGTCTTGATGCAACTCGTTTTTCCGTGCGAAATCTCGGGAGTTTATTGACGCGTCCACCTGCCACGCATTTACATAAGCATGTCGATATGTTCGCGTTGCATACGACGAGCAATTTCCTTTGATTTAATTTTAGATTGGAAGCGGAGTTCCGAGAATTGAATGTTGGGATGTGGAATTTATTAAAGTGCTGTTGTCACATTTATGTAGGAAATTTATTGATTAAATTTAGATTTTATTTTAATTCTTCTATTTAGATTTAAAAGTAGTTGCCTTGCCAGGCTATAAAAAAATAGCCTTCAGGATGCAGAGAACGTGTTTCTGCAACAGGCTCACAAAATCTATACTCTGAGATCAGGATTAAAACGGTTCCATCTGACAAGTACTCAAAGAATTTTTTTGGCATGTATTGTTATTAGCTGACCTGCATTTTTAAAATATTATCTGATATGAAATGAATGTGCGCTAAAGGCCTCCAATCTTGTGGGTATGCGTCCCACTGGTACCTGCGATGGACAGAGAACTATTTAACGATTTTGGCGTTGCCAAATCTGTGATGGCCATTATCAGGAATTTAACACAACATTATTAACTAACTAATGTGCTTCAGATTTTTTCAGTTTTTTTAATATATATGTTTTTAATTTGTGTCATTAGTGTACGTAAGTAAACCAAATATTGCTGTGAAAGATTTCTGAATGCTATAAAAGCTCAGTTTTATTGATATTTTTTTTATTTTTTTAGTAGTTGTAAGGCTCAGGGCCGTATCTAGAAATAATAAGCTCTTGCAGGGGCTTAAATTTGCGTCTCTCACACCCACACACTGAAGGATGTGGGAAGTATGGAATACCTCAACAAAAACGGGGAGTCCAAGGGTTTTTTCCCGAAATATTACAAAATTAAAGAGCAAAATAGTAGGGTTTTTTGGTGAGAGAATTTCGTGTTTCTTTAAAATCCCAATGTTGTAGGATTTTTTTAAATTTATATTTTCTTATATAAAATATTAATGTTATTATTTGAAAGAGACATGATTTACATAAATCAACTATTTGTATCTGACTTTTCAACAATAAAATCGTAGTTACAAAATACTGTGCATAGCAGGCCTGAAAACGTAAACATTTACTTTAATAAATTAAAATAATATTTAACAATATATTCGATTAAAAACTTATATTACATGTATTTATTAATTTTATCTATAAAAAATAATAATAATATGACTACGATACTGATAACTAAAAAAATATATTTTTCATGGCGCTTTTATGCCCCCAGGTAGCGCCCATCTTGCCACTGCCTGGCACCGCCCTGGTGGCTCATGTTTGATAATATTGCTAAATTAAAACCGCAAATAGGCCAATAGGCACCTATGTCTTAGAAAGAAGGTTGGGAAACGCTGGCAAAATCGGCCAATCACAGTTTGAAAGTTAAATTCTTGAAAGCTTCTTTCTTATAAAGACTTTAAATTTGCCGAAGTTAATTTACTGGTAGTGTTTAAAGCTGAATATGTACATTGTGACGTCCAATTTTTAAAATATTCTTAACCAATTTAATGGGCATTTTTGTTCTTTAGTTCTTTGCACATTTTCATTTTTTCAATAATTTAAGTGATGCAAGGCTGTCTCAAAATGTGAAAATTCTAACACATAGTTAATCCTTAAACTATTTTAGTAATTTGGATGCTAAGATAAAAATTAATAGTTAGTAAGGTTTTCTAAATTGTCTTTAGATTCATACTTAAAAAAAAATCAATTACTTTTGATATACCATATAAGCCACTATTAAGATTCAAACTTAAAAAACTTGACCGCAAAATATAAAGCATACTGCTCGAATGTAAATAGGTCAAACATGGGATGTCGACATTTTTTTTTTTTTAACTAGACCACTGGTGGCCATGCAAACTGGACGATTTATAATACCTTAAATCCAAAATGTTAAGTAACTTAAAAAAATAATAAAACTAAAAATCACTTGGTTATTCTATCATAAATTAAATTTGCTTCTCAGCGTGACTACAATGTTGACATAATATGAGATTTTTAACGCAACTGCGTTGGTGAGCAAGGCACATTTGTGATAACATAAAAAAAGTAAAACATGTTTTATTAATTTTTACATACAAATGTATTATCATAAAGTAGTGGACAATTCAGCCGATTCAAGCAATAAGATTTAAAGTTCATTTGCTCTATCAAAGAAATCTGGGTAGTTTAAGACTTGATGAATTATGAGTTTTCATTTAATGTTAACCTTAAATAGTAATTGGAGACCAGAGCTGTCGCAATTACTTTTAAAAAGTAATTCAATTACCAGTACCGATTACTCTTCTAAGTAGTAGTAAATTACGATTACCAATTTCTAGCATATTTGTTAAAAGTGATTCAATTATATTATCAATTAAAAAGTTCAAAAGTAATTGAATATTTTGTGCTAAATACTCTATTTAAATTAATAATATTTAATTCCATTCCTTTGGTAATTCAATTACCGTAATGTAATTGAACTACCGTTATGTCATTAAATCTCCATTATATATTCAATTACTTTTCATTCCCTCAATTACATTTGAAAACTAAATTACCAGAAATATTTAATAACAACCACACCAGTAACCAGTACTGTAATTAAAAAACATCTATGTTCTTTGATAATAAAAGAAAACAACAACAAAAAATAGGCACCAATTTATTTAAATAAAACAAAGAGGCACAATAAGACACACTAAATAAAATAAATATTCATACCAATATGCATCATACGCGCAAGTCACAATTATTCAAAATGATTTTTCGGCAAGTTTAACATTAAATGTCTCTAAAATGTACCTTTCTACTCCTACCGATCAGATTTTTCCACAAAAAATATAAAAACGGTGGCGGTAAGCATCAATCAAAAATACTAAATCGGCGCGTAGGCGGCGTGCGTTTGATTCCAAAGCGCCCGTCGTGTTACAAGATGCTCTCTCTGCTGTTTTTCCATTAAGCAGGTAATTGTAGTAATTCAATTATTTATTGGGTAATTGAATTAGTCTAATTATTTATATAATTTAATTACTTTATAAGTATTTTAAATTAATTGGGATTCGTAAAAATCAGTTATTAATAAAGTAATTCAATTACTGAGAAGTAATTGAACATGATTTTTCAATTATTTTAATTCAATTACCGACAGCTCTGTTGGGGACAAAAAACATCTTGATTACTTATTAAAAGATTTCTAACACTACTTAACTCTGGTTGATTAAGCAAGAATGACAATGAATTTAGGCCATTTAGGCAATAACGTTTTTTGCACCCTGGTAAATATAGAGCTGGTTTAGATAAGCCGGTTGATTATCAGTAACCAATACTGTCGCCCTCTTCGATTTGCTAAGTATAATCTTAAATTTTACCATTGAGACAATTTTAATTCTATTTTTTTTTCAGATTATGGCTCGTTTCTAAAAAAATAATAAACCGTTTAATAAGTTTAACTTACCGGTTTTAAATTTTCTCAATACCAAGATTAAAAATATCGAAATTTACAGTACAAATTTTTAAAATGATGATTTATTACTTTGTGACAACTATATAAGAAACAGCTTCATTTATATTTGCAATATTTGTAATAGAAGAATAAGTACTTTAAGGGGTCTATACCATTAAATTAAACATAATTTGATCTTCTTTGTTAAATCTTCCTTTTCAATCTTAAGCCTTTTTAGTAATAATGTAATGCTGTTGACAATAAATGTTTTGTTTGTTCTGGATTATTTTTTTTAATTTGTAATTAAAAATAAATATACCCACCACAAGAATAGGCTTAATATCCATTTTAAGAACACAAATTATTATGTTTTGAAACAGCACTTTGTTATTTTGCTAAAGAATAAGATTTCTTGGTTGCACACATTCCGTTTTCATAACTCTTTGGTATAGTTGAACTACGGTTGTCTTAAATTTAAACATATCGGCATATTTTTCCGATTCAAAACAAACAAAATATTGCGTCGTGGCTGGTGAGTTGACAATGTACAACATACCTTACTTTACGCACAAGGCTTTTAGGTAGCTCTGTTGTGGTAATTGTTTTTTAAATTTAACTGAAAGAAAAATTATTGAAAATATTATTATTTTTTTGTAGAATGAAAACATTAAAAATCTTAGTTTATTAAATTAGCAAATAAATCTACTGATAGCGATTAAGACAAGTTTTCAGTTGTTGTGTTTTAAAAATAACTACTTTCAAAGTTCATAACTTTGACATCGTTTGAACAAAACTTGACACTCTATGTTATATAAACTCCTCGACTTGTTTTAGAGCCCACTATCGCTCATTAAAATCATGAGCATCACTTTTAACACCTGTATTAGTTATTATACTTAAGGACATATAAAAACATAAAGATTAGACCATACTTAAAAAATATGGGTCTTATATTTACAAAAAGAAAGCATTAAAGTGCTTAAAACTTAAATGATAAACCTAAAAGATGTGAAACTTTGGCAACAACCTTGTTGGACTGTACAAGGCGAATATAAAATAACAAGGACGTTGCCATGATTTTCTTGTACGTTAATTTGGTCATAGAAGTACGATAGTGTTAGGGGTACAGCCACGTAAAACCTTGGCCTGCAATCTTCATAGTCTAGCAGCCGCGCATAGTGTGGGTAGTGAGCCAAAACTTTTTGACTGGTCAGTAGTGGTTAAAAACTACCTTACAAGGATTAATTTAAACAAAGAGGTAAAAAATGAAAAATTCTGGGCAATAGGGCAGAACTTTTAAATATTAACTATTTGTTAAAAACATAATTTAGTTTGGGATTTAGCGTTAAAACAAATTCTACAACAAATAACAATTAGCTTCGTACAGAATATGAAAAAATAGGTTTGACACTATAATAAAGTTATTTCCATATATTTCCTTAAAATAACAAGCATATATATATATATATATATATATATATATATATATATATATATATATATATATATATATATATATATATATATATATATATACAGGTCTGGAAACGAAACCACCGACCATAGGAAATACGTGTATTCAAGCCCTGCTACCAATTCGCCATGTTCTCCTACACTTCAGACGAGGTGCTGGGATCTTGTTCATTTGATTTGTAGAATATTTTTCATTTTTATAGAATTATTATTAATTTTATTTGTAACTTTGTTTAATTTATTTATGACCGAATACCAGTTTTATTTTCTGCTCAGTCGGCAACAAAAAAACTTATGAAACAAATAATTCCACACAGAATATGGCATATCGTAATTTTGCCTACTTGTTTCCCAAGCGTGCAGTACCTTCCTCCAGCGATGGGTAAACTGATCCGAGCCGAATCGTAGAGATCAGGACGCTATCGCCTTTCGTCAACAAAGATTCTACAAATAAAAATTAATAATAATTCTATAAAATGAAAAATGATATTTATTCCCTAAACAGTCTAAATGGACAAGTTCATGCCTGTTGTGTACATATATATATATATATATATATATATATATATATATATATATATATATATATATATATATATATATATATATATATATATATATATATATATATATATATATATATATATATATATATATATATATATATATATATATATATATATATATATATATATATATATATATATATATATATATATATATATATATATATATACAGGGTGTAAAAAGTATACATGCTCATCATTTTAATGGGCGATAGTGGAGCTCAAAATAAGTCGAAAGTTTATATGACATATGTGTCAAAACTTGACAGATTTTTGTCTAAACGATGTTAAAGTCATGCACTTTGAAAGCAGTTATTTATGTGCAAGCGGTACCAACTGGAAACTTTTGTCTTAATCGCTTATCAGTAGATTCATTTGATACGCACAAAATAAACTTAATTTTAAAATGTTTTAGTCTGCAAATAAAAAAATAATGATTTTAGTAACAATAAAATTGTTCTCCCAGTTAAAAATTAAAAAACAATTGGCAACAGAGCCATACTTTATGCGAAGTCAGTCGTAAAGAAGCCTGATCCGGCCACATATTTGTTTGTTTTTGAATCGGGAAAAATTTGCCGGTATGTTTTAAATTCAAGACAAAGGTATTGCAAGTGTACCTACTAAAGACTGATGAAACGGAATGTGTGCGACCGAGAAATCTTATTCCTTACAAAACAAAAAAGTGCTACTTTAAAGCATACACAAGTTGTGTTCTTAAAATGATATTAACTTATTCTATGGTAAGTACAATTATTTTTTTAATTAGTAACAAAGACCAAACAATTATTGATTGTTTTTTACTTAAATTTAATATTAAAATAAGTTGCAGGGGAAGTAATTTTTATTATTTGTATGTAAATGAATAAGAACATCTCCCTTAAAAAAAGTGTAAACAGTGAAAAACCACAACAACGTTCGAAGAGACCGCCGCTTCGACGAAACAGGTATGGCAGGTGTTGCGTTTTTTAAACTTGAAAGGGCATATTTCGAAAACAATTAACTTTTGACTCATATGTTCTTGCTTTTCTGACTTATTTTGAGAGCTCCTCTATCGCCCATTAAAAATCATGAGCATCATACTTTTACACCCTGTATATAGGTATATGTATATATTTCCTAGAACCCATTCTTCTTAGGGTACATCGTGTCCAAAGCTATGCAATATGCTGTACTAAAAAAACCTGTTAGAGACACGCTGCAGAGTATTTCCGACTCGCCCCAATACCTTATTCAAAATCCAAGTCAAACGCAGTCCAGGATGCAAAATTTGATCTACACTTGCATCGCAATGAAAGATGTTCTTGATTTGTGAAACAGCGCACAACATTTAAAAACTACACGCACGCTAGAGTGACTTTCTAATCAAGAGCATTTATAGGGTTAGAAGTAGCTCAAGAGCATTTCACACTGTTCCTGTAATGAAAAGCGCCATGCACATTAATAACCATTTTGTTTTTATTGTTTGAACAGACCATGCCCGAAGGTGCGGAGAAATCACTAGAAAGCTTCTCGATTATCCATCGCCAACCTTTGACCATACTGCTAGAGTCTTGTAACTCTGGTCGTGCGAATAATGTGCGTAAGAGAAATAAGAATGGAGTTCAACATTTCTCTCGCGCTCATGCGCTGATTAGTCGGCGGGGCGCTGATATATACCATGCCTACCAATCAGCATGCCGAGCGGGTATTACTCCCGCTCTACGTGCTGAGTAGTCGACGTATATTTTTTTTAGTATTTGTCTACTCTGTAAAGGTAATAAATACTACCTAAATGTAAAAGGAACATTTTATAAGTCAGTTTATAAAATGTCGACACTTTAGATTTTAGGAAGTTAGGATATTAGATCAATATTTGTTACTAAGTTTCTCAATATAAAGTATGTCATAAGTAAAAACTAAATTATTTATTGTCATCCAGTTGCTTTAAAATGTGCTACGTTGTCAAGCTTATTTTTCACTCTTTGTTAAATTTAACACATTGTTAAGTCCATTGCTAACTTTAACAACCCGATCACTCAGCCGTTAGCTTAAAATCACATCTATTTTGTTGTGACTGCAATAAAAAAATACTTACTGCAATAGAGATATATGTTGTATTGCAAGCTGCCTTTAGATCATTGTATTCACTATTTTCTTTTATAAGTATTAGGTATTTCATCCAGCTTTCGTATTTTTAGTTGAAAATTTTAAACTGAATTGCAGTGAATACCAGAATAGTGGGCAATATCGTATTTAAACAATAGTGTTAACGGCATCCATCATTAATATGGTGTTTTTATAAGAGATGCGCTTAACATGTGATTACTTTCATTAAAATGGCAAACCATATAGAGCAGCAATATGTGGCTATCTGGTTTTCTTCTAAAAATTATTTAAAGACAAAAGGCCAAACCCAAATGAGCAAAAATGCTCCCTAAATTAAATATAGTCATGATTGTTCCTTTCCTATAAAGTAAAAATTATATCTTTATCCAAAGACAAATATATCTGCTTTTCTTTCTTCGAAATAGAACGTAAACAGTTTCAAAACTATTTCTTTTTTGAAGAATAAATACTTAAAACCTGCCAACTGCGCATACATATACCCAAATTTAGAAATATTTGTTCGTAGCTAAATAACTAACCATGTAAAGCTGTACAAACTTAATACAAAATAAACCAATGTGGGTGGCAAACATTCCTGAAAAATACGTGAGTAACACAGATAAACAACGTGTTGTGCAATTTGTTCTTGTTTGAATCCATTTTCCACAGTCCCGATAACAATAAAAAAGGTTTTATCGTTCTAATTATATTTGCAATAGTTTCAGTATCAATAATTCCTTGTTTTAATTTTCTAATCATTGTACCTAGAATTAAATGAAAATAATGTACTTTAACCATTTATTTAATTTTGATGCAGGTTACAATTTTATGTGTTTGAGTTGTTTATCCCAAGGTATTTAAGTGAGCATTTATTAGGCTACAAGTATAACAGCTAGTATGAGAATCAGAGGTCCAAATATTTACAGGGTGACTAATTGAGTGTAATTATAAGTAAGATTTTTTCAAAACTGTAGCGAACCCGTTAGGCCGTTATTTGATATGTGTTACAACAATCGTAAAGAATTAATTTTACTTTAAAGAAAATAATTTAAAAATATCGTAAAAATAAAATTAAAAAATTAAGAAATAAGTCCGTTCTAAACCTGCATTTTATTTGTAGTAGGTATCTGACCAAAAATCCATTTTTAACTAAAGCCGAAGCGTTGAAGCTGATTGTTCGGCTATTGACATAAACTCTTCAACCAAAGTCGAAGTTTAGTTAACTTTAAAATTACAGATGAAAATTTTATTTTGCCCATATTAGCGTTGAAAGTGTTGATAATAATTGAAAATAAATAAATTATATAACTAAATTGTATTGTAATACGTAAAAATATGCCGCTATTTTAGTGAAACTTGATTGTGGTCAGTGCACGTAAGAATTTGGGAATGAAGAGACTTTAGATGCAAATTTTATTTAAAATCCTAGCAGAGCGCTGGTGCAAAACTATCATCAGTGCTATTCGTCGGCTCAAGCTGGAGCCGCAGCAATTTGGAGCCCACAAAACATGTAGAGGGCTTTAAAACTAAAGCTTCCATTATTACACAAAATAGAATAAAAGTGAAACAACATTAATATATGTTACATTTTCCTTATTAAAGTAAGAATTTTTAAAAAACTATACCTCCAGTTTAGTTTATGACAAATAGTACTGATGACGGTTTTACTGAAAGCGCTTCATGGGATTTTTAAATAAAATTTGCACGAAATACAAAGTCTCTTCATTCCCTCAAGTTATTTAGTGGTACCTATAAGTCTCACATCATAAGACCGTATAAGCCTTAATTTAGAAACTAAAATATCTTTGTGTTCAGTAATGTTAATTATTAAAAATTGTTATCACTTCTTGTGAAACACAATTTCCAGTATTAGCCTAATTGCTGACGTTCATGAGTGCAAAAAGTGTGTCTAAGAGTTGATGCAAGGCCAACTAGCTTTTCTTGCGTGAATAAATCAGAATAGTTTTGTTTATTTTTCTCGGTTTTGACATTTGAATACAAAAACTTTGTTCAACTTTTTTGGCCGAAGCAGAATGGTCGGGGCGTACAATAGATATTTGTTCAATTTTTGGCTTTTACTATTTTAAGTATAATGTGTAAAAAAGTGTAAGTAAATGTGTTAAAATCAAATGAAATAAAATAGGATACAGAAAATTTGTTTTTTTAGTTTACCTCTTTTAAAGTTTATAATCATTTTGTTGTAAAATTGGCTTGGTAAATCATGGGAGTTTATCAAATTGATAATTAATAATAATAATAATAATAATAAATTGTCTTTATTAAGAACTGAACAGGTAGGTACAGCCAGTACTTAAAAGGCGAAGTCTAGCTAGCTACATTAATCCTAATTAAATATAAGCTTATGTTTGTAAATACAATATTAGGCAATGCTACGAACAATATAACTTAATATAATATACATCTTATACACTCCGTGTTTATAGTATAACAACGTTTGCTTAGTTAATAACAATGATTTAAGCATTTTACGGAACGAATAAAGAGTTCCAATACTAAAATAAAACAATAAATCTATTATAGAGTTTAACTATATTGTACGTGAAACTACGCCGAAAATAGTTGATCGATGTTGGGGCATGAAGAATTAAATCTGCACAGAACAGAATGAATGTCCTGGCGAATAACAAGTTTAGATCTCAAATACAATGGGATACATGTTTTAAGCAGTTTGTATGCAAACACAAGTAAGAGGCATTGATAAGAGAATGACAATTTAGCCACTGAAGCTGGTTAATTTTGCCGAAATATGTTCATATTTTTTAAATTGAAAATAAACCGGCAAATAGCATTTTGAATCTTCAGTAATCGGTGTCTATCAATAGTTTAAACATGGATAATACACAGTGATACAGTAAGACACTTTGACAACACATAAGACTCAATACAACTTTTTCTAACTTTAAATTTAAAAAATATGTTTATTTGCAAAGTACCTTCATAGCTGCATAACACGATCTGCTTATATTAGATATATGTTGTGAAAATCTCAACTGAGAATCCAAACAATACAAAATTTCTGGAGGAATTGAGAATTCAAGACTGACTATTCATTCTAAGGTTTTAAATAGCTCTTTAGAAACTCCAAGCTAGATGTGGTGATGAAAACAACAAAACTCAGCTCTACTGGCATTCAGTTTAAGATTATGCTTTCTTTTCTCAATACACACTAATCTTTCCAAGATCTGAGTTTACATTTGCTTCAACATCATTATAATTCTAGTTGATCAAAGGTGTAAATGCTGTGTATCAGCACTCTTGCGTTTGCGAGAAAGCTGTCACCGAACCCAATCAAAGCTGTATATAATAAAATAAAAGCGGCCCCAGATAGACTCCTTGTGCACACCACTAATTTGAGCAGATTCTGGATTCAAAGAATACACCCTCACAAATCGCTACCGTCAGTCAAATACTTCTGGAAAGAACAAGAGCGCACGACCGGTAAGTCCAAAATATCAGTCATAGCCAGAAGCACCATAGTCAACGGAATCGAACGCTTTTGAAAAATCAAGTATCATTAAGGTTGTTGCCACAATTTATTATCAAGTTTCTAAAATCAGATCAACTACATGTAAAAGAATTGTTGATACCCAGGCTATACAGGTCGAAAGTCTGATTAATGTTTTTCGATAATAAACCACATTCAGTCACAATGCAAACAATTGATTGTAAACAACCCTCTCCACACATTTTTGCTCAAGACAGGCAATAGGACTTATCGGTCTAAGCTGTTTATTGAAGGATTATTAATTTTTGGGAATAGACATATAATTGCCGTTTTCCAGGCGGAAAATAGCCTTCCTCCGTTATATTTATAATGAGTAATGTGGCTTTATTAATATTGAACACTTAATTTACATAACTAAAAAGAAATGCCTTATTTATTAAAAGTATGACAAAATTAAATCCATGTTTTAAACAATGTCTGGTTGAGTAAATCGTTTTACTTTTAACAAACACCTGCAGAAGTCCAGTAAATTAAAAAATTATATAGAGTATTTATAAAAATATAATATTACAACCTGCAATAAGCAAAAAAAAATATAAAATGGAATTTAATTTTATTAGTCGAATCAAGGTTTTAATTTAAGGCTATATATGATGGACAACAAAAGTACAGTAGACCAAGTGAAAGTATTAGTTAACTGATAAACATCAAAAATAACATAAAAACATAAGAAACAAATTTGGGCATATTTGCATAAATTATTTCACTAATTATACACCTGTTAAAAACTTTGTATAATATTACAATGTTTGACTAAAAACGTTTTGTATTATCATTTACATAAGCACATTTTCTTGTATTTATTATTAAATAACATGATGTTGCACCCTTTAAGTAACATTTAGATTAAATTTAACTCTTGTTGGCAACAAAATTAAAAATATTATAACAAAGATTAAGTAAACATCTTATAATTGTTATTTATAAATATTTAACAATATACCATTGACAATTAACGAACAAAGGAAAGTTCGTTGACGCCTAATTTGCTTGATTGTGGCAGCTCCTTTTAATGCCCCAAACATAGATTAAACTAAGATATCAGGTAAATACATTTTTTATATTTTCATCATTATTAGCATTCCCCGTAAACAAAGATGAGAGATTGCTAACTCAACATTAGGTCAAATTATTTCCAGGAAATGTATCTATTTCTAACACAAAATGTCATTTAAAAACCTTGAAAAAGCAACACATGAAGGAATATTTGACATATTTACAAACTTCATAAATATTAGAAAGTTCTGAAAGATCATTAATTATTATCATAATTTTACCAATTTTAATTACTTTTATATTTTATCTTGTCTGTGTATGTAGATAATTGCTTGTGATTTTTGGGGTTTTTACAGTATATGATCTACTATATAGTCTATAGGAGTCATTAGAACTGAGTACACTTACTCGCTAATCCTAGGACCAGGACCGAAGTGGTGCCATTGTAAACAAACTTTTCACTGAACAAGAGCTTTTTAAAGCAGATAGGTATGTGCTGTGGAATAAAAAGCCCCTGTTTTTCACCAAAAATCACACAGATTCCAGATCTTAGATTGATTTCATGTTTTTGCCTGTGTGGTCATCGAGTAAGCTCTTAAATGGAGCTATAATGTATTTATAATTTTTCTTAATAATAATAAATAAATGTCATATAAGCATTGTCGTATTGCCTTTTTAACGTTTTTTTTTGTGGAGGGTGCTATTTTTCAGCAAAATTCCGTTGACAGTAACGCAAACGATATATTTGAAATTTAATTTCTGTAACGCTTTATTGTTTAGTAGGAGATTTCTGATGACTACTCCCACCGTGTTCATATCTTTGTCCAACTTATTCAAACTACAACTTTGGCAAAATAAATCGTTTTTAATTGGTTTTTAACATTTTTTTCTTTTTTATTTAAAAATACTAATATTGGTTACCAATAGTTTAAAACATTTTTAACTGAATTAATACCTTTAAAAGGTACAAAATTTAAGAGTTGGTATTATTTATAAAACATTTACCTACTGATTTACTGTTTTGATTTGTTAGAATTGGTAGACTTTTTCTTTTTTAACTTAAAGTTTATAATAAATACTTATAAAACATATCATATTTACCGGGGCCACTGTGGTGGTGTATTATTACTAAAATAAGAAGAAAGATTCGTTCTGAAAGTTAAAGGGGGCAATTAATGATCTTAATATAATTATGATATACTATTGGAGAAATAAATAATTAATGTGTTAATTAAATTTACTTTGATGTTTGTTCATTTTTAAATTTATAAAGCATTAATGCAAGGGTCAGCTTATATGTATGTGTAATTTTCAACACCTGTTTTAAGAATATTGTATAGGGTCGATATAAAAGTATTTTTTTAGATCAGGCATGTAGCGCGAGTAAGAAAGGCTATACCGTTATTTTTTTTTCTCTTCCACTTGCCTGTAAGACCAAGGTAAAGCTGCCTCTAGTAGGTATAATGATAGGTTCTGGCGATTATTCAGTGCTTCTTTGGGACGAATTTACTTTTTTAAATCCTAACAAAAAAATTTTAAAACTAGTTCAGAGTTTAAAGAATATTAGAAGAAAAAACTTCTAAAGATTTATGGTCGCACTTTCAATGATAATAAAGTAATGCTGGTAAACTTTTTTGTAATTTATTACCAACAATAAAAGTATTTTTCGGGGCATTGTTTATGTTCCCAGGTATTAGCAAGGAAATCAATATAAAATAGTAAGTACACAAAATCATGCTTTCGGTTTGATGTGTATTTACTGTCGAAAGAAGGTGTATGTTGTATTATGGCTTACTAAAGATTAGGTAAAATAATTAATGTCAAGATTTGCAGAAAAAAATAACTGCAAATTAATTTAAGTAATGTTTAGTTATAGTATAAATTAGAAGAATTGCTTATGCAACTAACTTCATCCAAATCTGTGGTAGAAAACAAGGTTTTCTCCTTAATCATCTTTTTTATGTTAATCTAGTTTACCCAGTAAACCTACCAATGTAAACTATTTCTATTATCTACATCACCAGACTTTGACATCAAGAACGGAGCATTAAGTCCTGGAATGTGATCGCAAGCCTACTGTACTTTTTAACTTAATCCACTCTTAGAATAATCCCAACTTCAACTGAAATAAGAATCATTAACAATGTTTCAAGGACTATGACGTAATTTAAGCGAAAAAGCAAGAGAAGTTATCTTGACCTATGGCTGTTATAGCAGACCTGCTATTAAGAAAATACTTATTTAGAGCTTGACCAAAGAAACAAAAACTCACCTACCAGAGACCTTGTCAATGTACGCCAGGGACCTAATAAAGCTCCACAACAGTTCCACGCAAAAGTTATGAGCCTTTTTAACATTATATTAAACTACGTGAAACTACACAGTTACAACGAAGCCATCATAGCAAGCAAAAAGAACTTTTATCACCACAATCTCTTATCACCTTCCTGACAGGACCACGAGGACCTCTAGAATTAACTGTTCCAGAGCCCGATCTATGCAATCTTGCTGGTGTTATGAATATAAACTAGAAGAACACGACGTTCGGTATCTCGAGAAAATACAAGAATTTCTTCTACTTGCACCAACCAACAGAACTGCCTTCCAATCAAACTGCTAACCAGGGTTTCAGTTTGCCCTTACTCAGTGGTCAACATTCGAACCTGGGTAACATATCTGATAACCGTGGGCACCTGTTCCCCCATTTAGAACACGAGGACCACAAACACTGGTCACAACTTTAGTAAACCTTGCCTTCATCACAAACATCAATAGAAGGCCAAGGTCTGTTGTTTAACCAAATAGTAAGGATATGTCATACTTTTTGGTTCAACCAATTCAGTTTTATTTGAACCCCACCATAATAAAGAGACCAGTCCATATATGATCTTATATAAGACTGGAGGGGAAAAACGAAGAGGCGTAATTGATTTATAAATTTGCATGACAAAAAGGTATCATCTCTACCTTTAACTTAATCCACTTCTTAAGCTCTTTATCGACACCGGCGCTACAAAATCATTCTTCAATTAAGATAAAGTAGTCAAGTACTATCAAGATAACAACCCACAGGGACCCTTCGTTGTAATTTCCATTTTACAAAACCATTCGTAAGGCAACAACTTCAAGGTGCAACTATAAAAGAATTTCGGCAAGTAAACAACTAGCCAGGACAGAACTGATTAACACAATTAAAGGACAAATACAAATTACCCCAACAAAACTAATAGAATGCTGCGAAATTGACCTGGACTAATTCTACTTGTACACGGCACAAATCTTGCCACAAGAACCTCAAGAATTCAAATTAAATTAAATTTCCATCAATAACTGATGATTCAACGCACCAGATGATAAAGCTATAAAAAAAATATATAAAAAATACGCCTACATATTCCACTATCCAGATTTTCCAATGACTTTTATAAACAAGATAAAACATTACATTAGAACAAAAGAGAAGGACCAAGTTTTTACGAGGTCATATAAATATCCACACGTTCGCAATGAAGACGTTAGGAAGAAAATATTATTGGAGTTTAGATTAAGAAATCATATGACCAAGCCAATGACCTATATTGGTAATACCAAAGAAACATAATGCTTCTAAAAAGATCAAGTGGCGCATCGTAATAGATTGCATAAAAAGTCATCAAGAAAACCATCGATTTCATCGATACCCAATCTCCAATCTTGAACAAGCTTGGAAGATGCCGGTTCTTTATAACATTTGAATTGCAATGTGTGGATTTCATCAAATTAAAATAACAGTTGAAGACGTTGAAAGTAGAAACTCCCATTAAAAAATGGTAGGTATAAACCTGAATTCAAGCAAGCAAAAGAAATAGGAAAATTTCTTGCTCTCCTTGATGTTTAAAAATATAAGCAAGATTAATGATACTAAATAGTTTCGAACTTGTATAAAAAGGTGTAAAAGCCTGTTGACAAACAAACTTTTTTTTCAATATTCAGATTTCATTTAACTTTACTAAAGATGCGAGCAACTTCGCCATTGGCGTGTTTAAATAAGAAAAGGGGCATTAAAATCGATACGAGCCAATTTGTGAGCAAGCCTAAGTCAGAAATAGGGCAAATATTTAAAAAAAAACACATTGGAAACTGCATATTTGGCATCTAACCAAAAGTACTAAACATATTTAAAAAGCTCATTTTATACGAATCAATTCTAAGCAGTACAATTTTTGAAGTTGTTCACATTGTGTGTTTTTCGGAGGTCTACCTCGACCCAATTTTTCTAGTCAAAAATCACCCTTCGCGAGATAACTGTAGCACACCATAACGTAGGTGAGATGATCCGATCATCACTTATAATCGGTACAAAAATGACCGAGTGATTCAAACTAGAATCTGTTAACTTTATTATGTACCAATTGTCTGTAACTATATCGTCTTTAACTTTATTTAAAAAAAATTTTCACAAAAGAGGTGTTTGTAGTAAATAATAATTTTCTATTACACATAAAGATAAAAGTTTCTTTATTTTAAAAAATATGATAAATTTTAATGCTAGTCTAAATAAAATACAAAAAAGATCTTACAATTATAGCTAAACATTTTTTATATTATTTTTAACAGGTAACAAAATATTTAAATGTAATGGGTTGCTTTATTGTTTATTTACAATACTGCATAAAAGTAATGTACGAGTAAGCTGCCTGCATTATCTAAAAAGAACAAAAAATATTAATTAAACTTTTATTTAACTTTACCGTATTATTCATAAAACATCAGTAACCTTTGTGCTTCTCTTTTTTGGGAGACAAAATGTGTGACCTTTCAAAATAATGAAAAATCTTTATTTAAAAATTGTTTAAAACAATATTTTCTGCTAAAAATTATTAAATAAATGATAGGGAATAATCTATCTAAACAATATATAAAATGTAATTGTGGAGAAAAAATAGATTTCTGTTTAAAACAAAAAGTCTGTTTGAATGAATAACAAAAATTTAAAAATATTTTACAGACACAAAGAAAAAATTAAGTTAACAGTTAAAATATATAAGACATTACAAATAATATGTTTAAATTTTAAACTTGTTTTAATAATGGAAAATTAGCTCAAAAATCTACTCAATTTTATTTGCGTTGCTCGGCCCTCTAATAGATGTTATTTCTCTTGCCCTTATAGTCATACTTTTCCATTTGACACAGCAGTATCACTAAACCATTTTTATGTGCTTTCAAAAAAAAGACAGAAATTAGTAATAATAAAAAAATATTTAAAAAAAAACGGCGTAAACAATATTAATGACTGCATGGCTTTTATTTTGGATGCACTGAAAATGCTTGCGGCAAGTTAAGGTAACACATTGTCATACCGACCAATACCCTGCGGTCGTCTCTTAACTGGCTCACGGAATAACAGTGTATGCCTATAAACTGCAGATGCTCACTTCGACTGCGGTTCGACTCCCGTGTATGGCATACACCGTTATTCCTACGATGAGCTGCGACCGCAGAATTGTGGTCGGTATGACTGCAAAATGTCGCTCGTGTACGGCCGCCCTTAGATGAATTAACAATCTTTTCTAAAGATCTTGCAACATAAGGACAAATAAAAAATACGTATTGTGCGTTTATTGGCAAGATGCGCTTTTTTTGAACTAGATTGCGGGGCAGCTCTTTCTAAAAAGGTGTTCATTGCTGTACGCATAGTATGTAGTAAAGAAAATGATATTAAAACATCTAAAAAAATATTTATTTTGCCAACCTTTATAGCTGTTTCAATAGTCATTGCTCCAAACGGGCCCATAGACATCGTCACACCTGTCTTTTAGATCTTTTTAACATAATTTGTAAAATTTGTTTAAAAGGGCCAATTTTTTATACCATTTTTTTCATAGCACATCAAATGAAATACTCTAAAATATACAAGACAATTAATAACTAATATGATACTAAGTAAAATAATACAAAAAAGTTATCTGCAAAAACGCCGGGCTCCGTCAGTACCTGGATAAGTAACCACCAGTGCCCCAGAGGTTAATAGGGTGTAGTTCAGAGGTCGTTGTTAGAATCCAGGAAAAAATGGGTTAAACATCTTATAGCTCGGAATCCACGATACCTTGCATTTAGGCCTAATACAACCCTGTGTGGGCTGTTATAAAGACAAAAAATCAAGAAATAAGTAAAATTTCATGTTTAACTTACTCATTGCTTAAAAGTGGCACAACGTTAAAAAAATACTTCTTACTTTTTTAAATTATTGTATAAAGCGAGGATAAAAAAGTAACATTACCCGCAGAAGGTAATATCACATAAGGATAATCTAAGTGCATTTAAAAGTAGAGCTGGTCCAGAACAGATTGTTCATTTGCTACTCCAACTAGCAAAGCTGCTATAGAACACCTTTTTACAGCTAGGTATATAAGTGTATTAAAGCAGCTGTTTGCGGAAGTCACGATCATTTTTGCAATAAATATTAATACATAATTAATCTAAAGGGTTTTCCAATAAGAGGTGTTATTTAATATTCAAAGAAAAATGCAATTTTTAAGATTAATGATCGGATATTTATTACTTTTGAAGAGGAAGGTATGCCGTTAAAAAGGGAAAATAACATCAGCCAAATGACTACCACGAGCGCCCTAGGACCATATTATTTTCATAAAATTCTCCGTAACCACCCGAAAAGCTGCCCATGTCCTCGATAATCTACAAATTTTTACTTTGGGTCTTGAATCGACGCTGGGCTGTTGGCGTAGCCCTTTCTTTTTCGGCCCCAAAGGATCACACAAGATCTTGGTGGCCATTGTGATCACCTCTTCCAGAGATACAGGATCGGGCATTTCCGTAAAAAATCAATGGGTTCGTTGTTGTGGGCACGTAGCGCCGTTTTGTTGAAAGAAAAACGTTGTTCAGATCAATACCATCCAATTCTAGACAGCGTTTTTTTCAAAAGACGGTACGTGCACACAAGCAACGAAACCATTGATTTTTTACGGGAAAGCTTCCCGACCCTGTTATCCTCGAAGAGGTGATCAAAATTTGGCCACCAAGATCTTGTGATTAAACACCTTGCAAACTTTTTTCCTTTGGGGCCAGTGAAAGAGAAGGTCTACGCCAACAGCCCAGCGTCGATTCAAGACCTCAAGATGGAATTCGTGAGGCTATCGAGGACATAGGGCACCCTTTCTTTGCGATTTGGTTATGGAAAATTTCATGAAAAGGATATGGTCCTGTAGGTGCTCGTGGTAGTCATTTGGTTGATGTTATTTTTCATTATTAACGGCATACCTTCCTCTTTATAATGTAATAAATATCCGATCATTTATCTTAAAAAATGGCATTTTTCTTTGAATATCAAAATAACACCTCTTATTGGAAAACCCTTTATAACTTCTTGTTTTAAAACCTTTAAAAAATATTTTAAAACAATGAGTTTGGTATTTTCTTAAGATTGCTTCAAAATTATTTAAATTTTCAATAAAAATGTGTAGTTCTGCCTTTTAATATAGTTTACCTTCATTTGCTTTCTGTGTTATTCTATTTTATAAAACTGGATGAAAATGGGTTTGGCATAATCACGAGCGAAGCTTACAGTTACTGGCCGAATTTTCTTAATTTAATATTTACTTTAACAGATAAAAATTATAGGCCTACAATAGAATGGTACCTGATTAAAAGCCTCCGAAAGAATAAATCCCGTACAGCGTTGGGGAAAAACTTTATCAGAATAAAGTTAGGTTAGGCAAATAAACTTTTGTACTTGCCGCTTTTAGTATATTTGCTTATAGTTTTTATGCACTACTGTGATATTGATACTTTATCAAAACAGCGAAAATTTGACAGTTTTACTATATTAATTATATCGGAAGTTAAAAATGCTAATAAAAAAGTAAACAATCTATTAGAATTATTGATCTTAGGTTATTTATTACAAAATGCTTAAAAAAATGAAAAATTTGTAACCATACTAAGAAAATGTTAAAATTATTTATATATTTAGTTGCTTTTTTCATTATTATGGCAGGTAAAATAAGTGCAAAATTATTTATCTAATAATTTTAATCATACAAACCTGGACCTTAATTTCATTGGTCAGCCATCCCAATAAAAAAACTTGCAATATAATGTATAGGGCATACATTAGGGGCCAAATACTTTGTTGAAAAGTTACCAGCTAAAATTCAAATAAATCAAAAGTAAGTTAAAAATTAAGTTAAATAGATTTAATAAAACATGAAAAAAATAAATAAAAATCAATGCTAAATCAACTTTTGCGAGGTTCTTTCTTTTACTATGCGTGTCGTCACTGCGTTTTTGTCTAACAAAAATACTTTAAGTATTCAAGGTCTTTAAAATAATATTCGAATTAAAGTAGATTTATTACTTAAGTAAGTACTTTTGAAAACTACTTTAAGTAGATTAAAAATTTTAAGTACTTTTATTTAAGCAGTAATTGGTACCTGTTAGAAGTTTATGATTTTAAGTACAAGTAGTATAAGTATTAATTATCAAGTGTAAATGACTATTTATAAATATTAAAGAACAATACTTAAATTACTAAAAGTATTAAAGTATTTTACTTTAATTAAATTTTTGTGCTAAGTAGCTCAGCTATGGTAAGTTACCAATATAATTTGAAAAGTCACGAATGCTAAAATAAATATATACGAGTACTTACTAAAATACTTTGATTAGCCACAAGTGCTAGATTAAAAGAATTTAAAACACAATCCAATAACAGTATGTATTTTGTAATGGCATTCAACTTTTTAACGAACCTAAAATTAAAGTTATTATAAAAACAAGATTCGGTATGCATGATCTCGAAACCGTAAGAGATAAAAAAGTTATTTAAAACCATGGAAAAGTTGTGCATTTAGGTGCCTAACAACATGCCGATTAGAGTTGTAAATTCCGAATATTTCCCGGGAAATATCCGGAAACCGAAATTTGCTGATCCGTTTTTATTTTTTTCTGACGTTATGTAAAGAGATATGGAAAACAAAATACACTTTCTCATGGCCACTTTTAAGCTCTACAAAAGCGTTGAGAGATTTTCCGTAAGACGTTTCGTTTTTGTAGACCATCAAACTTTATTTTTTAACATGGACCTGAGTTTTTTATTTAATTATTTTAAACACTTTTTATCCCAATTACAAAAATGTACAACACTTAATATTTATTAACAAATATGGAACGCCCCTATAAGAAATGATGTGCGATCCTTGTCTTTTTTCATTGTCTCTTAGGGAAAACATGTTTATTTAGCAGAAAATATTAAGTGTTATACATCATTGTAATTGGGATTATAACTGCTTCAAAAGATGCAAAAACAATTGAGTGCCGCATTTAAAAAATAAAGTTGATGATGGTTTAACAAAAACGAAACGTCGTACGAAAATCCCAACGCTGTTTTATAGAGCTTAAGATGGCCATAAAAAAGTTTTTTTTCCATATCTCTTTAAATGACGTCAGAAAATTAAAACGAAATCGGCAAATTTCGGTTTTTTCGATATCTTGAAGTACTCAGAATTTTACAACTTTCTAATCGGCGTGTTGTTGGGCACCTAAATGCGCAACTTTGCCAAAATTAACCGACTTCGTATCTCTTACGGTTTGAGATCCCCAAGCATGCACTCGAATCTGTGGCACCCTGTATATATATATATATATATATATATATATATATATATATATATATATATATATATATATATATATATATATATATATATATATACCGGTTTTAAAATTAAGTCGGCACTATTGCTAATTTTTTTATTATAAGAGATACAAGTTAGGTTAAATTAGCAAAATTGTGAGATTTTTACGCTGATTACAATAACGATAATAAAAAAACAAATGAACATCAGAAAATGAGTTATTCACAAAATATACTTTTCTAAAATGAAAAACCCCCTTTTGTATTTTGTTAAGTTATTTCGAAGGAGAATGTAATTTTCTATATAATTAGTTATTTACATTTTTTTCCTAAAATAAAAAATAGCGGAGTTTTTTCCCAATTTAAAATGTTTTTTTCCCAAAATGGACGCAGGCAGCCATTAAATTTTAAAATTGCTTTTTTTGTAAAAATTATCGTAGTATGCTACATAAAAATAAAAACAAAAAGATAAAAGTGTATCCGCCATGATGTTTTAGTGACAACTAGTAAATCATAAGGCAACAGTTCATTTATGCAACTGTTGTTTAAAATGCTGTCATTTGGGTTTTTTATGATAGAAGTTAAAAATTTTCCAAAAAAAGGCATCAGGCTTTAGAGTAAAACTATTTCCAGAAAGAAATATGCCAAACAAGATATTTTTTACTGATTTATCAAAAATTTTAAAACAAACAAAAGTGTTTCTTAAGCGTAGAAATTAGAAAACCTTTTTGATTAATCAACAAACACAAATTAATTTGGATATTTAAAAGTGTATCGGAAAAATAAAAAGACTGTAGGTCAGATCTTGATCTATGTTAGGGAACCATTAATAAAATTAAAAAAAAAATAATTATTACCCCACAAATACAGACCCACACAAACTTTGTTACAGAGATTACAAAAGGCGGAAAAATTTTGCCAATGGTTTGTAAATGCCATAGAAAAACCAAACTTTTTTCGATTAATTTTTGAAGCAATGAACGTTAGTAAAGAGGCATGTTTAAAAAGAAAGGACCAACATTATTGGAGCATTGCAATCTCCTGCGCCAACTTTTCAATCCCCAAAAAAAAGTTTTTGATAAAGTATGGGTGCCTCATTGGATCAAAAATTGTTGGGGCCTGTGTTTTATAAAAAGGGTCTTTTTAAAAGGCAAACAATATCTGAATTTTCTGGGGAAAAGTGTTAAAGGTTTTTTGGATGATGCCAATATAGCTTATTATTAGGGATAATGTATTTTTTTAAATGTTACTTAGTTATGCTTTTTATTAAAAAAACTAAAATGCGATATTTATAAATTACCCAAATAATTAGAAGGTTTGGCAAATTATAACTTTTTTGGGGCTTTTTTAATTTTATTTCTGACACGTACTACTATATAATTGTACAAAAAAAGCGGAAAAAACCATTACCTGCGTCCTGCTACGGAAAAGGAATTAAATTTAAAAAACTTGCTATTATCACCCTTTGAAAAAAATTAATAAAATAAACAGAAAATTACTTCCTATCGAACCAAGCAACAAATACTGGGTTGCTTTTAAAAAAAATTTTTTGATTAATCGTAAACTGATTTCATTTTTTTTTCATTTTCGTTTTTAAACTACAAATACACAATTTCTAAAATTTTAACTAATTGTATTGGGATAATGAAAAGTTAGCAATAGTGCCGACTTAATTTGACTTCCCCATATTTTTGTTACATTTTTTTATTCTGCATAAAATTCTTATTCAAGTGTTTACAAGATATTCCCTTTAATTGCCCGCCCTAGTGGTAATGGTCCTAATCCACAAAATTGTAATTTTTGAGTTGTGACCGTTAACATACTTAAAATGTTTGAATTTCATACTGGTGAATTAATCTGAGCCACTGATTATTACTTTACCTTATTACAATATATTTGCTAAAGTTATAAGTCACAAATCTTCCATGGTGAAAATCCTAAGCGTTTAGCACTTTTTCTACAATTATTCCTTCCGAAAGTATTTTAGTGGAAATTGAATAGTTTTTAAGTCACATTTAAGGTTATATAAGATTATAATCCGGTTCATATATTTTTTAGCCTTAGCTGACTGTTAATGGGAGTACGTCTCTCTGAATTAAAAATTAGTGCAAGAAGAAAATTATTACTACCCAGCATAAACCAGAAAACCAACGAATACCATTTTCAGTGATGAAGATGACTTGACTTTGCTACATTAATCCGGCCATTATTTTTGGTTAGAAAACATATTACCAAATCATTGTGTAAATTCACGGAATTAGATTGTTTTTAATGTCATTTTTTAAAATAAAATTTATACACAGGAAAACGAACTCAAAGATAGTTGGGGAAATAAGGATTAATTTGCACAAAAGGCAGCGATAAGGAAAGACCGAGAAATCCTCCATTTTTACGTTAAATGAATTTGAAATTTTGAATTTTCCCCAAGGAAATTCGCCTAAAAAGTTTACTGAAAAAGAAAGAGAAAACCAAACTCATGGAAGAGAAATGTAAAAATAAGATTAGAAGAAAAGAACTATACACAAAGAGGTAAACTGAAATCCGCTAAATTTGTGGGGATATTGTATGTCGTGTCATTATAAATGTCAACAATATTTAAATAGATTCAAACGACGGGTATTTTAGTTAAAAAAATTTAACAGAAAACAAACTTTGTTTGCAATTTAACATCAAATCAAGTTCCTCGTCAATTTTTGTCAATTTTTTCTTTTTACCGTTAACATTTCTATTAGGATAGTTAGAACCGCATTCAGTAAGCTTTCTATTACAGGGATAGATTAAACCAGACTTGCGGTAAAAGTCCTTCCCAAAAGAGACATGAAAATGTAAGAAATGTAATCAGAGAACGTATTAAATGATTCCTGTAGTTTCGTTGCATTATTGCTACAAGCCCCACCAATTGCCCTCCAATCTTTAAAACAGTTGTATGAAGGCTACAAACTTTTTGCCAAGATAAAGTTGTGTTTACGAAAAATTGGGCTTTTCCAGAAATGTTTCATTTTACTGAATTCCTGATTTTATCGTTCAAAAAAGATCAGTGGGATTTTTTACGAAACTCAGTTCTTTGGGAAAACAAGAAAAGTTATCACTACAAGAGCAGTACGATTTACATCTTTTTAAAAAACAAAAAGCTAGAACTATAAAAAGATGAAAAAAACGATTAAGAGTAAATAGCAAGTTTGCTTCTTATAAATGTGGAATGGAAAATTCCTGTAAAACATCCCTAATGTTTAGTTGTAAGCCACTAATTATATGTGGCATGAAGGGTAGGATCTCAGAAATTGCAACCTGCTTGTGGTTTTTCAAAAAACTTGATCCCTTCGTAAAATAAATTACTTATTCTGAGACGCATCCGCGAAAAAAGAAATTATATCAATGCTGCAATGTTTTTTTAATATTTTGGAATTACCGACAAAAAATCGAATACTAAAATTTATAAAATCTGGGCATTCAAAATGGAATGTGATAAGTTATTCTGGCATTGAGATAGGGACAACAAAGTTGATATTTTTACGCTTGAGGGTTGGTATGAAAATGAAGGTTGGCAAAACAAAAACCTTTTTTAAAGTAATTAAACTTAACTTTGATCACTGTAATATTTCAACATTTTTCCTCGATGGCCATTAAAAATTAAAACGAAAATAAAAAAGAAGAAACGCCATTTGCCTAAAACTAAAATAATAGCTATGGTATAAAAGGCCAATCCTAATCAAATATTTTATAAATAAAAACTGTCCGATCTTTGAATTTCAATCTATTTTCATTAAAAGATCTTCACAAGGGCTGCTAGGGGGGTTTAATTTTAATGTTGATTTACTTTTTAAAAGTTTTTGTGTATCGAAAACAATACAAAATCAAATTATGCTTCAATTATGCAGCTCCCGGGATTCCTGCAGCTAACCATCCATTTCATAAAAATTTGAGATCTACGAAGGAAGTACCCTTAAGCTCTTGGGGTGATAAAGATACTATTTGATTAAATAATTTTTGTGTTTAATTTAGTTTAATGGCAAGTTAATAAGACTAAAAATGCTAGTTCCAAAGTCACAAATTTAGGGTTTAAGAATTTAATAAGTGAAAAGTCCTAAACCACATAATTAAATTATTATAGTAAAATCCATGATTTTTTGATCAAAATTTTTTTGTTATACATTTACCATTAATGTGTAGTTAAAACGTTTTAATTTAATTAAATATTTTTTTCCCACAAAAGCATATTTTACTAAAATCAAAATTTAAAAAAGCATTACTCAAAACTTAGCTTCAGTGGATTAGAACCTTTCACAACTAGGCGAGAAATACAAATTTAAACGGGAAAATCCGCTCATCTTTCATTGTTGTTTACGTTTCTATGGTTTCAGCGGTTTTTTGAAAATGTTGCGTAATAACCATATAAGCCATAGATTAATAAAATGTCGAAAATAATTTCGCCGGCGCTTGATTTTGGAACGACGGTCGACTTGTGGATCTACCGATATATTGTAGGATTTTATTTAAAATTGACGTTTTTTTTTTTAAATAAAAGGAACAGAGGCACATGTTCATAATTGTTATTTTTATTTAAAATGCTTTTCTTCATGACATAAATAGAACGCAAAAAAAAAAGGTCCAAATTACCGTAATGTGTGGGCAAAGAGTTCGACGATTCAACACGCCGTTCATCGCCGGATACGAATGGATGAAAATAATCGTAGTCTGTGGGGGGTAAGAGATGAAAAAGCGATTTTTCATTCAAATTTGTATTTTAATGCCAATATCTCGTAAACAATTAAGTATAGGGATATAATATGTCAGATAAAAAATATCTAGAATTCTATGTAAAAAAACAAAAAATCTAACAAAAAATATAGGGAGTCATTAAAAATTAACTTTTCCTGTACAGGCTTTTTGATACACTTGTATATATATATATATATATATATATAAGGTTATATATATATATATATATATATATATACATACATATATATATATATATATATATATATATATATATATATATATATATATATATATATATATATATATATATATATATATATATATATATATATATATATATATATATATATATATATATATATATATATATATATATGTATGCATTTTTTTCAATTTGAATATTTAAAGCAATAAACTGGGGTCCTACTTAATGACTTACTCTGTATATAACCTCTTTAAAACTACATTATTTTTTTTTTTGCAGACCGGAAATAAACCATTTACTGTAATAGAGATATATGTTGTATTGCAAGCTGCCTCAGAACATTGTATTCACTATTTCCTTTCATAGTATTAGGTATTTCATCCAGCTTTCGTATTTTTAATTGAAAAAGTTTAAACTGAATTGCAGTAAATACTAGAACGGTGGGCAATATCGTATTTACAACAATATTGATAACGGCATCCATCATTAACATCGAAATTTTTATAAGAGATGCGCTTAACATGTTATTACTTTCATTAAATGGCAACCATACAGAGCAGCAATATGAGTTATCTGGTTCTTTCTAGAAATAATTTGAAGAGACAAAAGACCTTCAAACCCAAATGCGTAACAAATGCTCCCTAAATTAAATATTCTTATTAATGATTGTTCCTTTATATAAAGTAAAATTATATCTTTATCTAAAGACAAATATGTCTGCTTTTCTTTGTCTAAAATATAACGAAATATTTCAAAAATATTTTTTCTTTGAAGAATAAAATACTTAAGACCTGTTGCTAATAAGGGTATTAATATACCCAAATTTAGAAATATCTGTTCCAAAGCGACACCAACTTGTACATGTTGCACAAACTTAATACAAAATAAACAAATGTAAGTGACAAATATTCCCTGAAAAATACGTGAGTACCACAGATAAACAACGTTGAGCAATTTATTCTTGTTTGAATCCATTTTCCATAGTGCCGATAATAATAAAAAAGGTTTTATCGTTCTAATTATCTTTGCATTATCTTTAGTATCAATAATTTCTTGTTTTAATTTTCTAATCATTGTACCTAAAATTAAGTAAAAAATATCTTATTTAACAATTTATTTAATTTCGGGTGCAGGTTAAATATTGGGTTGGGTTCATCCCAAGGTATTTATGAGCAATTAATAGGCTATAACTAGTAATAGAGAATTAACCTGGAAGTTCCAATATTTATAGTGTGGCTAATTGAGTGTAATTGTAAGTGAGATTTTCCAAAACTGTAACGAACCCGTTACGCCATTATTGAGGTATGCGGTACAAACACTCGTGAAAGATTTTTTTTTTTACCTTTAAAAATTAAAAATCTTGAAACATTTAATAAGATTATTCATTCAAAAAATATATGCACTATGTTTATGATTTGCTGAAGATGTTTGATAAAAAGAAAAACTAAAAACGTTTTCATATCACTTTATGTAAGTAATTTTTTATAATTCCAAGGCAGTAATTATGTAATTATTAGGTAATTTTTAATTTCTTTAAATAAGTGTAGATCATTAATATAACATTTAAAAAAAAATTCGTTAAGTGAAAGCAATACAATGGGACACACTAGAGAATCCGTTTTATATACAGGGTGAAATATGAGGAATAATAATACTCAGGTAGCTGTTAGGTCTGTACAACCTAAAAGTCTATACAAATATGCATCCGCAAGGCTGCTCTGAGATACAGGGTGTTCACCACAGAGCTGACATGTGCTTAGAAGTAAATAGTGAAATTTTTAAAAATTATAAAACCTAGATTATGTTTTGCCAAACATAATTTAAGAACAATAATTTTATTGAAAATTAAAATACATATTGTTTAATTAAACATTTTGTTTTACTTTTTTAAATTTTACTATAAAAATCAGATGGGCGTAAATTTTTTTAAACCAAATATCTCGAAAAAGGTTGCTTATATCAATTTTTAACAAGTATCCCTTTTTTAGGTAAAAATGACAAAACAATTATTTAATTTACTTAAAAATGTAATACAGGGTAATACCAAAAAGTTATGATTGTTCAAAATAGTAAAAAGACGTGTTGGTGGCTCCCCCTACAGGTAAGAGCCGTAATAAGTTTAGATTCTAATCCGTCATACCAAAAAACTCCCGGATACCAATTTTTTACTTTAATATTTACATTATTATAAATTTTATTTAAGAAATAGACAAATTAAATAAAAATTTTAACACCCTTTATTTCGAAAACGAAGGCCTTGCGGATCCATATTTGTATAGGTTTTTTGTTTATTTTTTGGGCCCTAAAACAAATGAAGTATTGACATTTCCTCATTAATCACCCTGAATATTGGCCAAGTTCCCTATTAAAATTTTTTCGTTCCTTTTGCTCGGCCCTATTGACCCCTATGAACTTGCAGATCGCCTGCAACAAAAAAGAAGAAAAACCCTCCAAACAAAACCTAAAAAATGAGGAATTTAATCTTCTAATTTCGGTGGCAGGTCGGCCATCGTTGTCAAGATGAAACTAAAAAAAATAAACTAAATTTTAAGAAATTTTGCTTAAAAATTCTGAAAGCTTTTTACTTTTTATGACATTTTGTCATAAATGACATTAGTTTTTTTTTTAACTGGTATATAAAAAGTATTTATAATGACGAAAAAAGTGGTTTGGTGTGTTAATTAATTTTAAGTTTACCTGAAGTTACTTAAGCATTAAGCATAGGTAACCATTTATTATTTAAATTAACAAATATTGATGATATATATTTATCTTTATTTAATAAAATAAATGCACTTTCCTTTGCAAGAATGTTTAAAACATTCCAGTTTATTATGTGGTTGTTATTAAATGCGTATTGACATTTTTTTGATTTGTGGAATTCTGTGTTTTAAATTAAATGTTCTATGTTCTTTTATGCGTTTGGCCAATGGTCTGGAAGTTAACCTATATAAAATTTATTACATTCACAGGGGATTTTATAATTAACATTTTTGTGTTTTCGTTTATATTGTAGGGACAATACAATACCATAAAAATTCTTCCTGCAGATAAAGGTAATAAACAGTAATAATAGACTGTGATATGTATGATAATAAATTGTTTCTTTTAAAAGATGGCAATTATACAAAAATAAACAATGATCCTACTGAATCTATTAAAAGACAAATATATAACATTTAAAAAAAAAACATAAAAATGGCTTTACAATGGGGAAAGATTTTCACTTACACCCCATAACAGTAAAACCTAATTTTAAACGAGTTGTAACGGAGGCCATTTAGCGGGGCGGAGGCGGAGGCGGAGGGGTCGGAGGCGGAGGGGGGGGGGGCGGAGGCGGAGGCGGGGGGAGGCGGAGGCGGAGGCGGAGGCGGGGGGGGGAGGGGGGAGGAGGAGGGGAGGCGGGGGGAGGAGGAGGGGAGGAGGAGGAGGAGGCGGAGACGGAGACGGAGGGGGGGGGAAAAGGGATGCGGGGCGGAGGAGAAGAAGTCACCCCGGCGAGAGGCCCCTATTACGAAGTCCCAAAATAAAAAACCTGACATACCATTACGTCCTATAGTTATTGTATAGATACACCTTCACATCCGTTAGCAAATTTTCACTCACTTTTTTTTGATCCTTTAAAAAAAAATACTCATACTTTTAAAAAATTCCCCCAAAATTTCTAGAAAAATTAAATTTTCAAAATTCAAAAAAACCCCCTTTGGGGGTTTTTTTATGTTACTTTTTTTACAAATGTCCCTGTAAAAAAAAAAAATTTAAAAATTGTTAGAAATAAATTAGCAAATGATGTCCAATTTGGGAAAGAACCAAACAAAAATGAACCTATTCTTAAATTATTAACTTATTGGGAAAAAAACATACTTCCAATATAACACTGGCTTTTTAAAAAAAAAATTTTGGATGGCCATGGATTCACCTTTATCACCAATATAATAATATTTTTAATAAAAATTTTAAAAAACCCAAAATTTTTACAAAATTATCATTATAAACCTTTGTTTGGTGGAGAAAAATATATATATATATATATATATATATATATATATATATATATATATATATATATATATATATATATATATATATATATATATATATTAAAAAAATATATATATATATATATATATATATATATATATATATATATATATATATATATATATATATATATATATATATATATAAATATTTATATTAATACACAAGAACCCACTATTTATTTTACTTTTGAATAAGAAAATACTCAAACTACTTTCTCTTGATATTTTAGTAAAAAGAGATGTAAATAATTTTTTAAAATAAAATTTACAGAAAACCAGATACAAAAGATACCAAATTTAATTAATTTTAATTAACCAGTAATTGTAAAAAGTGGAGTTGTAAAAAAACTTTTTTGGAATTAATATAATTTGTTCTGATCAAAACAAAGGAAAAAAAAAAAAGTTTTAAAAAATATTTTAATTCAAAATAATTATCCCCCCTTATTTTATAAACAAAGCTTTTAAAATTTAACAACCAAATTTAAAAAAATAAATAACCCCCTTTAAAAAATATTTTTAACAAAATTTGGCCTATCAAATACAATTTAACGAATAGGTAATACTTTTAATATTCGTACTATCTTCAAACACAAAACACTATTAGATCTCAAGTAACAAAAACAAAACTATACAATATAAACGAAAACACAAAAAATGTTATTTACAAGATCCCTTGTGAATGTAATAAATTTTATATAGGTCAAACTTCCAGACCATTAGCCAAACGCATAAAAGAACATAGAATATACATTAAAAACACAGAATTCCACAAATCAAAAATATGTCAACACGCATTTAATAAAAACCACATAATAAATTGGAATACTTCTAGCATTTTAGCAAAGGAAACTTGTTCAAAAAACGTAAAATCAGGGAAAGTGCATTTATTTTATTAAATAAAGATAAATGTGTAGCATCAATATCTGTTAATTTAAATAACACATGGTTACCTATGCTTGATGCTGACGTAAATTCAACTAAATGTATAATCAATTAACACACCATACCACCTTTTTTGTCTTTTCGAATACTATTAAAATACAACTAAAAAAAAACTAATGTCATTTATGACCAAACGTCATAAAAAGTAAAAACCTTTTAGAATATCATCTTGACAACGGTAGCCGACATGCCACCGAAACGTTGATTAATTTTCTTAATTTTTTGTTTTTTTGGGGGTTTTTCTTCTTTTTTTTTTTCCCCCCGGGGATCTGAAGTTAAGGGCTGAGCGGCTCAATTCGTGATTCCCATCTGGGAAATTTTTCCCATTTTAAAAAAGTAGTGGGAGTTCCAAAAATGAAATATTTAAAAAAAAAGACCTTTATTATTTTAAAATTACTTATAGATTCAATTGATAAATGTTTTTTTTTTAATTTTCTTCTGGTTGTTTAAAAAATGTTATAAAAAAAATTTTCTTCTTAAATTAAAGTTAAATTTCAAATTTAAATAAAAATATACTCTGAAGAAAGTTAAAGGGTTTCCCAAATTAGAAAAAGTTATTTAAAAGGAAAATTTTGTCAAGACTCTATTGGGAAATTTTATTGAAAATTAATTTTATTAAGGGGTTTCTTTTAGAAGATAAAATTTTAAAAAACTTTTCTCAAATTTTAGGGCCGTAAAATGGGGAAGTTTTTTGGAATAAAATTTAATTTGGGTTAGTTGGAGTTTGGCCCTAAAACTTTAAATTAAAGTACTTTCTTTTGATAAAATTTTTAATTAAGGGTTATTACATATTTTTTTTTTTAATTTTAATTTATAAATACCTTTGGTTTAATTTTTTTCCATTTTTTAGGATTTTTAATTTTTAGGAAAAAATTAAATGATAAATTAAAAAATTAAAAAAATAAAGAAAAAATGGTTCTAACCCCAAAAAAAACTTTTATTCTTTTTTTTAAAAATAACAAAAATTTTTTTGAAAATCAATAATAGGCCCCTGGAGGGAATTTAAAAAAAAATGTCGGTAAGCCAATTTTTTTTTTTAATTAAAAAATAATTTTTTTGAAAATAATTTAACCATTTTAATCTAAATTTAAAAAATTTAAAAAAAATATGATGCATTCTGGTTCATAATTTAATTATTTGTTTAAATTAAATTTTTTGGGTAAGGAAAAAAACAATCAAAATTTAAATTTCCTTATTTCTAAATTTTTTTTTTTTTTTTTTGTAATTTAAAGATTTTAAAAATTTGTTTTGATAAAACATGGTAAGAATTTTTTTTTACGTTTTTATTAATCTTAAGCCGCGTTTACAGGATGCCAGTTAAGGAAAAATTGTCGGGGCCAGTTGTCTTGGGCCAGTTGCATGAATGTCTGAGGCCCGTCCAATTAAATAAGAACTTGTTCACACGGCGAATTTATTGCCACGGCAGTTGGTGACGAAAAATGGCGGAGACCTCATCGCTTGTTGTGTCTCGTAATGAATTGAAAGTAATGTGTAATGACCTTTGTCGGGCATTTATCGCTGAGACTCGAAAAAGAGTTAAATAAGAAGAAAAAGTGGTCAAGGAAATGGCTATTGAAAAGAGACAGTCACGGAGCTTCATCGCAATTTATAAAAGAGTTACGAATGGAGGATCCATTAAAATATAAAACTTGTTTAGGGATGAGTACGGAGAGTTTTGACAAACAATTGCAGCTTGTTTATCGACTGACAAAGGAAACTGTCCCAAAATTGGACATCTACTGCCCTACCACGTTCATACGGCCAATTGTCAAGACAACTGCCAAGATAGAGTGGTGGGGGGCGTCACTGCGCCCAGTCAATTGATTGTCTACTCCTGTAGACAGTCGAATTTTCGGACAACCTGCAGGGCAGTTGGCACGCCAATTGGCCAGAGGTGTTTACATGTAGCCAATAATAATTTTATATCAGTAAGCTGTCCTCTGTCAATTGTCTTCTCAACTGGCATCGTGTAAACGCGGCTTTACCCATGATTCAGGGGTATCGTGGGTTAAAGAATCACAATAATTTTCTCTGTTTCCTTCGGTTGGGCGCTTGAATACAAAACTTTGGCTTTGTTTAAAGGTGCCACTTTAGCTGAATGTGACCGAAGCCAACCTTGGGGCGAACACTAGTTATTTGATCAATTTTTACTTCTCTACGAATATTATAGGAATATATGATTTTTTTTCTTCTTTTAGTTCTGCTTTTTTAAGTTTTATAATCAATTTGTTGTATAAATTGGCCTGGTAAAACAACAGGGTTCCTGAGATTGATAATTATTACAAGTAATGAAAAAATTAAATTATGTTTTAAACAATGACTGGTTATAAAAACGCTTTACTTTTGACAAACACCTGTGAATCCTAGGTGCAAATTAAAAACTATAGAGTATTGATTAAAAAAAATTATTACAACGTGCAAAAAGCAAAAATTAAATAAAATTAAAATTTATTTTTATGGTTAGGAACAAATTTAATTGGATTTTTTATAAAAATAACCTTCTTACGGCCGAGTGATGATAGCGTTTTACATTCAGCAATGGACTTAGCAATTGTTAAAAGTTAACAACGGTTTAGAATGTTTAACAAAACGTCATTGTCAGTGTTATTCAATGATTTTAGTAGGCAACCTGTCAAAATCTGCCATTTTGTTAAACATTCTAAACCGTTGTTAACTTAGCAATTGTTTGTTCTGGCTAGTACCCAACAAGAGCTTTTTAAAAGGCTCTAGCACCTCAGATTGATTTCTGTGTCCATTATGTCTGTGGGGTTTATCCACTGATCTTCATATGGACCGGCAAAGAGTTTAGATGAGCAGTTCAAAAGTTAGATTTTATAAGCGAAAAAATGTAGCGAAACTCATCGTTTAGGGTCTTAAATTATGCGCAGAACGGACTGGCAGCCCGATTTTATTTACACGTTTGTCGCCGGCCAGTTCCGTACTGGCCGCTTGTGTCAGATTTTTTAGTTTTTGGACTGACTTATTTTGTGATTAATGATTTCTATATATTGATAGGTTGTAAACAAGTTTTACTGTCTTATTGACTTATTTTGTGTTTAATGGTAGCATTAATACATTCCATTTGTTTATAAAAAATTATAAACTTTTTTGCTGATCCGCTTGAAAAGCGAACATTTGTTCAAGAGAGAAAGAATAGCGGTATAACCTTTCTCTCTTCCTTCAACGTGCTCTTTGGACGGTAAAAGGAATATATATACCCCGCTCCGCGTGCTGATTGATAGACCTCTCCCCGTCGATCAGTCGACACGTTGGAGCCACGGAGAAAGGTTATACTATGATTCTTTTTTCTTAGTAGCGAAAAATTTTTCTGTTACTAGTTATGAAAACACAGATATTTGACAACGTCAATGAGTTTTAAAAAGTTCCACTTTAAATGTCAAAATTTAAAAAATATATAGTTCATAAATATTAATTAATTAATGATTTATAGAAATTCTAAGTCCGGCACTGGTCCTTTATTTCAAATACGCATGCTGGATAACCTTACTGTTTGTTTTTGTGTGCGCTAGCGCAAACTTGCCATACATGCGAGTAGCGATTACATATCCAAAGTTAGGTTATTTATGGGTTTATCGAAAATGTTTCTAAAATGGAGCATGTAACCTTAATTTTCACAACTTTCTTGTTTCTGACAATGTTGTATAAATGTTATATAAATATTGTCGTAATGTTGCCTTATAACGTTTTTAAGTGTGACATTTTTGCCTTGACAGTACCGCAAACGATGCATTTGAAAACAAAACATTACATTTTTATAATAAAACGTTTTAATTTCATTTCTGTTACGTTTTATTGTTTAGCGGGAGATTTCTATTGTGACTACCCACCGTATTTATATATTTGTCAACTTATCCTAAAACTTATTATTATTTTTTTACTTTTCCTTTTATTTAAAATAATATTTTTGGTTACCAATATATTAATTTTTTTTACCAAATCAGTTATTTTAAAGGGTACAAAATTTAAAAGCTAGTGTTATTTATAAGACATTAACCTGCAGATTTGATATTTTAATTTGTTAAAATTGTTTTTTTATTTTTCTTCCTTACTTGATTATAATAAATACTTATAAAACATGTCATACTTACCTGGGGCACTTGGGGGTAGCATAATTATTAAAATGAAAAGGAAAAGGTGTTCGGAAGAAAGTTAAATGGACAATTAAATAGTCTATTCCAATTATGAAACATAATTATTCGAGAAATGAATAATTAATTAGTTATAGATTAACTATTTGTTAGATAACTGTTCATGTTAAATTTATTAAATATTAATGCAAGGGTCAGCTTACAAAAGTATGTATAATTTTCAACACGTATGTTAACACTATTATATAGGGTCGATATCAAAAATATGTTTTAATTTGCATTTAAACTTTGAGAAATAGTGCTCCCATTAGAAAATTATTGATTTAAAAAAATACCCCAGTCAGGTATAAAATGAATTTTCAGTATTATCAAAAAACAAAATTGTTTAGGTTAATATCAAGGAAGTTTAAAGGTGTATGGAAGCCCAATACTGTAGAACAAAATTGTCCAGGCGTGCAGGGCAGCGGGAATAGGGGGATTGGCCCCGCGGAGTTTGCGCAATGAATAGTAGGTCAGAGCCGGACTTCCATAATTCTTTGTTACTATCTATAAAGTTGACATCATCAAATGTCAAATTCAAGCATTCACTGTTTTTTTTATTTTTTGCACAAAATTGTTGGTTATTAAACGATACTACCATAGAATATTTAAAATTATTGTGTAATATTGGATTTTATATCATCTGATATAATATGGAAAGCAGCCTTCTATTTAAATGGGAGTTTTGTATTTTTACCAAAAATCTTTGTAAATAAATAAAAACACGATTTTAAAAAAATAAATTTCAAACATTGTATGATAGTTTCCTGTACTTATCACCAATTTTGTGATAAAAGAAGGGCAAGATAGTGTAAATGAGTTTAATCTAATCCTAAGATAGTGGTTGTACATTAAAAAGTGAAAATTTTTATAACTGTTTTTTAGGCATATACTTTTCACTAATAACAAACATTCAGAGACAGAATAACAGTGGTTAAAAATGTTTAGTAACCTTGGTACCTAGGTATCCATTGTAACAGTAACTGTTAAATATTATTTTCTACAGTATGTCGGGGTTAAAAAATTTGATGTAAGTTTAAAAAACCCAAAAAACTAATTTTTTTTTAAAAAATACAAAAAAAACAAAAAGGAACTTTAACATACAATTGTACTTTTTTTCAACTGGGGGGGGCCGTATATTAAAATTCGCGGGTTTCCCCAGTAATTAATAATTTTGATCCTTTAAATGAATGTACTAAATTATTAAATGAAAAAAAGTATAAATTAAATTATTTTTAACAACCAAAAAAACAAAATTTAAATTTTAAAAAGAAATTTTTCTTTTTTGCTAAGAAATTTTTATTTTCATTTTTTAAGGAAAAACATTTTTTTTTTTCCAACTTAGTCTTTTGAACATAATTTAAAAAAAAAACACAAAAAAAAATTTTTTCCCCCCAATTTAAATAAACCATAAACCTTATCATTTTTTACAATTAAAAAAATAAACACAAAATTTATCACAAAATAAAAAATCCAAAAAACGGTTTTTTTTAAAAAAAAATTTGCAACACAAAAAAATACCCAAAAAAAAATGTAATAGGCCCAAAATTAATTTTTCTTGATTTTCGTTTTGGGGGCCCAAAATTTTTGGGCGGGGGGGGGCCAATCTGACAGTTTTTTTAACTGGGCTGGACATTTTTTGATCAATTTTGATTGGGCTTCCATACCCTTTTTAAACTTCCTTGGTTAATATTCACAAAAAAAGGCCGACAAGGTAAACAACATAGCCGGGGAGGCCCCAAAAAAACCAAAACCCCAAAAAAAAATAAAAAAACATTTTTTTATTATTATGAAAAATAGCAATTCAAACCGCACTGCTGCCTCAGCTAGGGGTTCAAATTGCATTTTTTACCTTAAAAAAAAACATGAAAAATGTTTTTTTTTTTAATATAACTCGAGAACTATTATTTTCCGAAAAAAAAGGTATATAATTAAAATTGATGGTCCAATAAAACTACGTTAGTTTTTTAAATGATCTATTGAAAATATTAACGATTTAAATTTAAAATCTTGCAAATATCTTAGAAACTAAAAGAGTTACGGAATAATATAAAAAACTAGAAATAGGCCTTTTAGTAAGCTCTATAAAAAGGGTAATATACGCATTTTTTTAAAAATTTAAAAAAAAAAGGGAAAAAATTTCGCCAATAACAATATTTTGTGGTACAAGTAAGTATACCAGCTCCGATCCATCTAAAAATTAATTTAAAATGTTCTATTCATTGAACGAAACAAACTAATACACATGTGCCTCGAAGCAATGGGGGATTGGGGAGTGGAAATTTTATTTAATTTTTTTTTTTTTTAATAACTGTACCCATTCCGATCCACATGAACCTTTAAAATATAATTTAAACCTTATTTAGTTGAAAAAAAAAAAATGCTCCTCTATCTGGGTGTTTTATATCTGGCAGGACGCTTAACATTTCTCGATCTCCTATGCTACCATGTGTATAGCTCATCGTTTAAATATTTTTATTATTGATTTAAATAATATTATTAATAATTTATAGACAGTTACTCGTTCAAAATAATCCTGAGAAAATTTAATTCATATTTTTAACATGAAAAACTTTTTTATATTTTTTTTTTTCGGTTGAAATAATGTTTAAACTTTAATTTGATTATATTTTATAGTAGTAAATAAATGGTTAATTACCATAATTTAAAATAATTTAAATAAAAAGGGCTTTAGGCCTAGAGAAGTAGGTAGCTTAATAAGAGAAATATTTTAAAAGTTTATTGCTAAATAAACTATAAAAAAAATTGACTAAAAATATGATTTAAATTTTCTCTCTTTATAAATTATTGGTAATAATTTTTAAATCAATAATAAAAATATTTAAACGATAGCTATACACTTAGTAGCATAGGAGATCAGAAATTTAAGGCTTTATATATAAAACCCAAAAAAATTTTTATTTTTTTTTTAAAAAAATTTAATTAAAATTTTTTTTTATAAATTAAAATTTTATATTAAATATATATATATATATATATATATATATATATATATATATATATATATATATATATATATATATATATATATATATATATATATATATATATATATATATATATATATATATATATATATATATATATATATATATATATATATATATCCTGCCACCAGGTTATCCTCCATTGCCTCGAAACACATGTGTTTTAGTTTGTTTCATTTAATGAATAGAACATTTTGAATTAATTTTTAGATGGATCGGAGCTGGTATACTTACCTGTACCAAAACAAAAATATTATTAGCGAAATCTTTAATGGCCAAAATGATTTTGCTTATATCTCCTTTATTATTATTTTTTAAAAGGTAAAAAAAAAATTTTTTTTTCCCAAAATATAGTTTCCCCAAATTTTTAAAAAATTTTTTTTTATTTTTTTAAAGTTTAACCAAAAAATGGCCAAAAATTTAAAAAAACTGACTAGTTTTTTTCCCTTTTAATTTATATTTTTTTTTAAAATAATAAAAATTTTTTAAAAATTTTTTCTTTTTTCTTTTTTTAAGGTGGCTTTCCGCTACTAAGGAGTGTGCGGCTTTTTAAAAAATTTTTTTATTAATTTTCTTAAAAAATAAAAAAAAGTTTTTATTTATTTTGGTTTTTTTTCCCCCACTTTGTTAAAATTATCATTGTTGCAATGTCAAGTTTTTGCCATTAGATACAGGGCAGGTCTACATTAATTTTTATTTTATTATGTTTTATTAAATATAAAAAAAGTTATTTGCTATTACGCAAAAAAATATAAAGTTAATTAGCGAAAAACCAAATTTTAAACATTTTGTCAAAATTTTTGTTCTATATTTTAGCTCCTAACCTCACTTTTTGACATTTAAAAACTTTGTTTTTTAGATTGTTTAACATGCACAAAAAATTACAGAAAACTTTTTTTAACTATCTTACGAACGAAAAAAACTCATTTTTTAAAACTTTTTTGTCCACCCTATACATGATATTAAACATCCGGTTATTACCTTTTTACACCTTATATACGCATCAAAAATTTGAAAAAATGGCTTTTATATGATACCCAGTATATAAAGTTAGTAATTTTGTTGTTTTAGTTAAAATATACTTTTGTCAAATAATATAATATGGCACTGGCTTTATATTAAATTTTTTACGTAATTCTTTTGTTTTCTTTGGTTACCAGTATAAGATATATAGATAGTGCAAAATTTCTTTAAAATTAGGGATAATCACAGCTAAACGAAATTACACTTTTCAGTTCATCTCATTTTATTCCTTAAATAAGGGCTGTGGTAGGGAGTGTTGAGAAAAAAAGGACTTCTAAGTCTATCTTGTTATAAGTTAACGCAATGACCTGAATAAAGTAGTTAGTAAAATATTATTAATTTACAGTAATACTTCGTACTTAGCTTGACTTATGGTATGGTCAGCATATTTTTAAAAGAATCGTAGCTAAAGAAGACACCTAATATAGTTGGATCCAAAAATATATTTGTGCATAGATTTGAACAAAAATAAAAAAAAAAAAAAATAAATAATATAAATACAACTATATACTAAAAATGGCATTTAAATAAATAATTTATTACTAAAATAACCCTGTTTCTTCTGCTTTAAAAACTAAAATTTTATTTTTTAAATTGTTCGTTAGCACTGGTAATTTCAATATGCATAAGATTTTTTTAATATTAATAGGTTCATTTTTGTTTGCTAGTGTCAAATATTTGTTTTCGTCTAACTTAGTTTTCCTTTCTTTTAACTTTATTTTTAGGCTTTACAATTTGTGGGATATACATTTTTTGCAGACTAAGTCCTGGATATTCTATAATTATTGTTATTAATAATCCAAAGGCAAATGAAATAGTGATGTCCTGGAGAAGATGCCTCACCTGAAATTATAATGATGTTGATTTAATCTTCTCTGTGAGATTTTAAAAATATATATTCAATGTTATATTTCTGAACACATAAAAATATATGTTCTATTTTAATCTGCAGCCATAAGGCCATTTAGGCTCTATAAAAACAGAATTATTTATTAACTTATTTTCATAGACAATAACCACCATTTCCTGATCGTACTGACATGTTAGTAGAAAAACGACATTACTTTAAGCGCCCACAGACTATCGTTCTTTTCAACCTTTATAATCACCGATTAAGACCGTTTAGTCGGACGATTAAAACTTTATTTCCCCACAATTAATTTAATTTTACCGAAAAACGTAAATAAAGCGTGTTTATTTGTTACAAGAATGACGATTAAAAACATTCCGCACTACACACTTGTTTTTAAATGAATCGACGATTAAGATTTCAAGCGTGGCCAAAAATTTTCATCGACGGTGTTATGTTCGGTTTTCGCCCACAAACTGGCAATGTTAATCGACGCTTTTGATCGCCACGATTAAAACTGCTCAAAAAGAACAAGGTCTTTTTGAGCATTTTAAAAATTATAATATGCCATCAATAATAAATTTGGTGCCGACAAGTCTAAAAGGGTAAAATGACTAACTAAAATATAAATGTCTTTATAACTTCAATTGTGGTTTTCAAAATGTTAACCTTTTTTTACAAGTATATTGATGATCAAGATTATTATCAAAATTTCTTTTAAGCCTTAAAAAGATTAAAAAATAAATTAATAATAATTTGTCTACTTACTATAAGGGAGGTTCAAAGTGGACTAGACCTCTGGTGAATAATCCCCTACTAAATACCAATGGAAACTGAGAAAGGTAGGTGCAGTAAGTAAAACTACTCATTTTCACAAAAAAGTTTGATTCAAGGATTTTCTTAATTATTCCTAAAAAAAAAGTTTGACCTACATTAATTAAAAAAAATTATAAGCTAACTTTGTTTTTTAATACACAATTAATGCAAAATAAGACTATTAATTTCGTAATTTCAGTTAACTCATAATACCACAAAACTTCGCTTGGAAATCTTGTGATATTTTCTTATTACCAACAAAAATTTCTGTGCTAAGGCATGAACTACTTACTACAACAGGGAAGGTAACTTTTTAAAAATTATTAAACATTATTTCTTTATAAAGTCTCCTTAAAAAATAACTGTATGTTTTGCGTAGTAGTATTTATAACAAAAAGGTAAAAATTTTAATTTTAAATATTATTTAATTTTTATACACTAAATTAATCCTAAAACGGTGGTAGTCTTGCCACCGAAGCGAAAATAAGTGTTTTAATTGTAAAGGTTTTTACGCGATCTGGAAGTTCGTAAAGGTCAATATTTTCCGTGCACACACAGTTTTCTACTCTAGAACCAGGAACAAAGTGGTCCCATCTTGGCGAGTATCTTACAAAGACTTTCTAATAATGAATGTTGCTATGCAATCATCCTATTTTATATAGTTAGTAAACTATTTTACCTCCCAATCCATTTGACAGTCCCAAAATGGCAATTCCAAATCCTAAAGCAAACGTGGGTTTAAGCAGGGATCCAATTATAGCTCTGTTTATTCCGACATAATTATAAGTGGATGCATATACAGCCAGTACTGGAAGTAGAATAATTGTTAGGAACCAAAGGATGTGCATAATCTAAAAAAATATTATCAATCATAATTCAGAACGAGTTCGCTTATGGAAAATAAATTCATGATTTGTTTATAAGTATGTTTTTTTACAAAAACTCAAACATATGAATATTTTTACAATATTTTATTTTATACTAGTAAATAATGATTTATATTACATCTTTTTAAAAAAACCAAAATGGATACTTATTTTAAAGCAACAACTATACATTTTAAGTAGGATGTATTGTTCTGCATATTGTTTAAAAAAAGAGTAGTTTCTACAGTTTTTTTTGTTGTATTAAAAATTTAAAAATAAGTATAATCGATATTTTTAGTTTTTGTTGTTATAATATTAAGATTTTTATTATTATGTCATACTAAAAACTTCCTATATGGTAGGTATGATCTGTAATATAAATGTAATTTATTTACAGCTTAAAACAGGTAAATTTGAAATTCTATTTTATAAAATTAAGGAAAAAAATTATTTTAAATTCCAAAATTGATAAAATGTCAGGAAAAATCCCAAAAACATCAATTTTTTAATTTTAAAATACCCATATTTTGTGGTACAGAATATATTCAAAAATGCATTTTCCTTTTAAATTCTTTTATTTTTTTCCTAAACATATATCGGTAAACGCCTCTTTAAAGGGAAACACCTAAAGATGTTTTTTTCTAATTATTTCAGAAGCGGTTTAAAAGAAAATTTTGACAAATTAAAATAGTATTAATTTTAATATGCTGAATTCAAATATGTATACAAGAATTTAGTACTTAGTCAGATGCGTATATTTGGGGGGGGGCTTAAGAAATTAACTCAAACATTTTTTTTTGCCAATTTTTTTTTTTTCTTCCAATTTTATAAACTGAAGATTTTCCACTTAAAAAAGTATTTTGGTCGGTA
>JAHBCN010002399.1:0-92667 GCA_019359885.1 Listronotus oregonensis | reverse complement strand
TTAAAAAAACTCAAGCTATACGTCAAACTAGTATTAAACAAACATTTTGATGATACACTTTATGTAAGTTTTTAATTATGTTAACTATTAAAAATGAAAAAAAAAAAGCTATAAAAGTAGCCAACTTTGAAAATTAATACCCAATTATTACAAGTCCTAGAGACCTTTACCAAAATTATTTTAAAGTACATGATAACAGTTTTTTTCTGTAAAGCAACACCTATACCTAAATTCATCTGGAAACTATGTTAACTATTAAAAATGAAAAAAAAAAAACTATAAAAGTAGCCAACTTTGAAAATTAATATCTCAATTATTACAAATCCTAGAGATTTTACCAAAATCATTTTAAAGTACATGATAACGGTTTTTTCTGTAACGCAACACCTATACCTAAATTCATCTGGAAAAAAAATATGAGGTAGAATAAAAAAAATGCTTTTTTTCGTTTTTTTGCTTTGTTTTTTTAATATATTTTTGGAATTTATTTTTGTTTTTAGAATGTAACATTTCGATAGAAAAGTTAATTTTAAACAACTTTTATGTAAACGTCTATTTATGAAGACTGCCTAGAATTCGAGTTAAAATTAAAAAACTGAAAAGTTGGCAAAATCACTCTTTAAATAATGGTTTTTAATATTGTAGGGTTAATTAAACATTTGAAATAATAAAACTCTTAACGTTGTAGTTCGTTTTACTCCTTTTTTTAACATAGTCAATAAATAACCTAAAAAATTTTGTAAAATTTGAAATAATTGAAAAAATTATATATCTGTCAAATTATAATGAAACTATATCCAGCAGGCTTATTTTAAAAATTGCGTCGGAAAAAAGTTGTGGACAAAAGTCTGAAAAATAATATTAAAATTAAGATTTAAAAAAATATATTTATTTGTTTTTTGCATTTATTTTGCAGAAAGAAAAGTTTTCAACCTCAAAATATGTCACTTCGATAGAAAATTTTGTTCTCTATATTTTCGATAAAAACGCAAAACCAATAAAATTTTAAATTTGACTCAATTTTACTGTAAGTATTACAACACAACACCGGTGTTACCAGATCTTGGTTTGTTTTTAACCTTGTTTCCACTCATAATTACTTAATTATAACTTTTTTATTAATATTTATTGTTTCAATAAGTTGTTGTAATAGATTTATGTATTAAATTTGTAAAGATTACAAAGAAATAATTAATAAAAAATTACATAACTCGTGAGTAAGTATTAAAATTGTATGTTTATAAACAGCTTGTCCTCACGTACGAACTTACAAAACTAATGAGAGAGGCGCCACTAGTGTTTACGGCAGGTTCTCTATAGAACACATTTGCGTTGATTTAAAGGTAGAGTGACAAATCGTTCTATGTTCATTTTACTTTTAAGTTTTTAGTTTTATATTATAGTTTTAAGTAATTTATCTAATATACAGCTTTTTTCCTAGCTTTGTTAAGGAGAATAATGTATCTTTGAAAAATAAAGTATTGATTGATTAATAATAGCAAAGACAATTGTAGTTAACTTTTATTTTAATATTGTATTATTTGCTTAGGTTTTTGATAACTTTTTTGTGGTTATTAATTTTACATTATACATTTTAGTTTTAACACTTTCTAGTATTAAAATGTTTCATTTGTCTGATTAGAATTGTGGATGAATTTAATAGAGCTTTTAAATTTTCGGTTTTTAATAACTTTGTAATGTTTCTTTTAGGTAATATATTTTTTATCAGAGTCCATCTTTAAATAAACAATTTTCAGTAATTTTTGTTTTGTAGTTTTAGAATGGCTCACATGTTTCCAGATTGTGTAGGAGAAGTAGATGTTGTTTCAGATGCCGAAAATATTAAAAACCTTCTTAAAATGCCATATCACAAAGGTCATGTGAGTATGATGGTTCATCGTGTTGAAAATACTTTGTTATTGGATGATTTTGACATTTATAAGCATTTATTAAAAACTTCTGAAACTGAGTGGGAATGGCTTAAGAAATTCTTCTTTGAAAATATCAATAGAGATACATATGAAGAGGATAGGCATTTGCATATTAAAAATAGGTAAGATTTTTTTTTAGTTTTTCGAAACATAAAAACAAAATACATTCATTAATATTTAGTTGTTCATAAAAATAATAATAATAAAGTTGCAATAAAAATGGTAATAAGCCTTAGAAATGTTTTTGGATATGTCCAAACCTTATGATTATTTAGGTATTTATTTACAAGAAAACTAGAAATGTATGAGATAAGAAGAAACACACATAATTGGTTAATACTATTTCTACCCCAAAAATATTTAATTTCTTAATTATTTCAAAGTTTACAAAGTTAATACAATTTTTTTAAATGTTTTTAATTCATATTTCTGCTAAAGATCCTAATTCCAGAATAAACTGAATTTATTGTCACCATTTACAAACATTCTTTTTATATTAAAAATATAACTTTTTTGTTTAATTTGTTGAATTGCTACTTTGTTTTTAAAGATTAGTGATGTTTTTAGGACTCATAAGGCTTTAAAACAAAAAAGCTTGGTGTCAAAATTTTTATATCATAGTCTTGTGGAAAGTGAAATCAAAATGAAGGCACAGATGAAAACATCTCTAGGTAAGTCATACGGTAATAATACCAAGTATTTCACCAAGTTAAAACAGCTTAACTATTTATTTATTTATTTATTTACTCATTTCATTAACAGATTTTTACAAAGAAAGTATCCAATTACAAAGTAAAACAAAGACAATAATATATTATAATATTTCCAATTTTTTTTCTTAACCCCCTAAACTAATATTAAAAATGTCCAACCTATCTTGAACACTGTTATATGTTTTACATATGTATATTATATAAAGGGGAACCCAAGTGTCTGTTGTTGTGGGCTACCTGGGTGGTAGAAGGTAGTGGGTTCCTCGTAGGGTATGGTGGCACATTTAAATAATACTAGAGATAAAATGCACATCATCCAGAGGTCTATTAATGGCCCTGTATAAGTATCTATACCAAACATCGTCTTCGTTTTTCTAGCGATTCAAGCCATATCTTCCTATAATGGACGATTTGCACATGTTGATCATAAATCCAGTTTCCTTAAAATAAACATCCGAATTTTTGTTTTGAACCCGCTCCTGCATACTTTAACAGCCATAAAATGGACTCCAAAAACTAGCATACTCAAAATACTTCTCACATATGATATATACAAGCATCTTAGACATTTAACATTTGTAAATTCCTTGGTATTACGCACAATAAATCCATACATTTTGCAAGCTCTGCTGATGATCTCTTTAACATGCAATTAAATGTTAATTTTGATCAAATGTTACCCCTAAATCTTTAATTTCCTTACCGCTTATTATATTATTTTGCATTTTATATTGTATAAGATGAGAGTCTCTTTCTAGAAAATGTCACAATGTTACTTTATCTATATTAAAATATAATCTATTCTCACAGACCACTCCATAATATTATCTATATCAGTTTGAAGGGCAAGGAGTCATCATTTGTTTTAATTTCACGGCAGTTTTTAAATCATCTAAAATAATAGGCATGTGAATTTTTAATTACGTTTTGCTATTAATATAAATTAGGAATAATAATGGACCTAAGTTGGAGCCCTGTGGCACTCCAGAAGTAGAAAAAATGTTTTTTAAGTGTAGCCTTTCAAATTTTTGTGTGCTCGATCATACAGATAGATTTTAAAAAATCTACTAAATTGCTATGAAAAAATTCTAATTCTAGTTTTTTAAGTAAAATTTTAAATGACACTCTATCAAATGCTTTTTCAAAATCTGCAACAAAACATCCACTTGCCCTTTTTTCATTTAAAACATTTGATATAGTTTCTAATTGACATTAAGTTAGTTATTGGATTTACCAGTTAAAAAACCATGCTGAAATACCGATATGCTCTGTCTCAAAGTAAGAAAGATAGACTTAAAAATAAGTGATTAATATCAAAGTAGGGAAAGCACTGCAATTCCCGGTAGTTAATAATAAGTGATTTATCTCCTTTTTTTTAAAAAATTGGGAAATTTGTGCCCTTTTAAGAATATCTGGAAATGTTTTTGTTTTCAGACTTAGATTAAACAAGAATAATAGAGGGAACAAATAATATCTAGAACCCTTAAATATAAAAGATGGTATGCCATCCGTAACTGCCACCCCCTTTAATTCCTGAATAGCCTCTAATCTTCCACCCGGACACTATTCGAACAACCTCTGGGGCATTAATCTTATTATAAATATTGGCACTATGTCTTCATCTTTCCTATAACCCTAAAATAACTGCCAAAATTACATATATCCCCACCATTATCATATGCTACATTGTTCCAATACATTTTGTTGGGAATATATTGAGCCTTTTTTGTTGTTTGTAGGACCAGAAAGATGCGAGTCAACACTAATGCTATCCTGCACTTTTAATATAATTTTGGAGAAGTTTTATATCTTTTTATATCAGATCTTAGAATTTTAAATTAGTGTAGGTTTCCATATTTTTAGTTTTTTTATGTTTATTTCTCAGTTTATCTTTAACTTTAACTTTGTCTATTATACTCCTTGTAAACCAAACAGGATACCTTCCGGATACACATTCATGACTTTTCGGAATACATAGATCAAATATTTCATAAATTTTGTCATAAAAAGCTTCTGTGGCATCATTAACATCAGCATATGACTCGAGAAGGCTCCAGTCTGCCTGATTAAATACACAGTACAAAAAATGTATGTTAATACATCTGTATAATATTCGCAATAGGAATCCTAAGTCAGCTGCTACCAAAATTCAATTATATTTGAGGAATACATAAAGATATATAACCACATCCCTTTGGTGGCCCAGACAGATAACTACTTATATCCAAGGCTATACCCGCGGGCCCCTGTGTGTTTGTTTTTCTAGGTACTTTTATAAGTTATATTTGGAAGGAAGAGAAATAACAACTTTTATACCTTCTTTAATCTACGGCTGTGTAATACACTAGTAAGAAAAAAGTTAAATACTTTATATAATTTATGAATTGGTATGTATAAACTTTTATTTAACTACAATCATGAATTTAAAAAAGTGATGTTTTTGTGAATTCCGCTATATTAACCTAACAAAAAAATACATTATGATCTTAAAAAGTCAAGGATAATCTAAACCTTTTTGTTTAACAATATTTGCTGTATCTCTAAAAATAAAGTGGTGGGGGAGTATTCAAGGGTTTTCGTAAAAGCACTACTGTCTTCGAAACGGCTGATTTGTAAAAACACATAGTCTATGTAAAAATTTCTTGTAGCTTTATAGTTTTTGAGATATTGACATATAAAATCTTCTTTGTCCTAAATTTTAGGTTAGGAACAAGATATCGAGATGCGGTTTTCGCGAGCTTGTTTAGGCATCATTTAGCTAATTTTTCATGAAGAAAAAATCGTACCAATGCATTTAATTTTTTAAAGAAAATTAACCATTTCTGTAGGAATGTCGAAAAAAGCCCTCTAGCGGCGACATGTAAAACTAATAAAACTTTAAATATTATAACATTTATAGCCCAAGAATAGCTCTTTTCAACTAGCCCAAGTTTGTTAAAATCGGCTCAGCCATTTCGAAGATACATGCTGTTTTTTACGGAAACTTTTAAATACCCCCAACACTTTATTTTTATAGATACAGCAAAAAAGGTTCAGATTATCCTCGACTTTAAAGATCAGGTGTTTTTTTTTGTAAGGTTAATAGAGCGGGATTCACAGGAATATCACTTTTTTAGATTCAAGAATGCAGTTACGCCTCATAGCGGCCATTTCAGAAAGTTGAATATATTTTCCAGGTTTTCTGCTTGGCCGTTTAGTAATTACTTTACTTATAAGCCTCTACGATGGATAGGTTCCCAAATACAGTACCTCGCATTCTTAGTTGATACCTATATATAACGAGATTTTCTTTTTTTTTTTTGCTCGATTTACCTTTGAAGTTATTTCCTATTAATATTTTATAAACGAAACTTAAAACTTTTTTGAAAAGGTAGTTAGGCCCAGTTGTATAGGTTAGGATAACCCTGAAATTGGTCTAATCTTCCGGTTCAAAAAGCGGGTTTATAGCAAAGTTAACTGATGAGTTTAACCTAGGGTAATCCATAACTCGTGGATGGAGTAGGATTAATACAATCCTCAGATTAATAAATAAAAATGGAGGAGTTCGAAATATTTGGTCATATTCATATGAGGAAGATGATTTATGTTTAATATAAATATAATATAAATTCAAGTAAGGAGCCGATTTTTTGTAATCGTATGGATATCATGGAAGTTTGGGTATGCTAGGAGTTTATAAATGGGTTAGAATTTCGAAGAAGCCTCCGTGGATGTACTTCTCCAATTGGCGTACATCTTCCAAAGAAATACCAACCAATAAAGTAACTACTTTCAAGAGGAAAAGTAAAAACATTCATATTTTAATTTTCTAACAGAATCATGCTTCAAAAAATAAAAATTACCGCAGGTTATTGAGGTTACATGTTAAACAAATTCCTCCTTTACCAGGAGAAGTTAGGAATATTTTAATAACCTTGTGACCGAACCCCAGAGGTATACAACTGTACAAACAGAACTATGGATAAACCTAAGGATTAATCCAAGAATAAAACCTAAGATTAATTTAAAGATTAATCGTGATAATAACCTCAACCTATACAACTGGCCCTTAGTTATTAAAATATATGAGGGTTATTCTATTTAAAGTGGACCAAGGATGGTTGCTTAAACATTCTTAAAACTAATTAAAATTTTCAGATTATTTTCTTAATATCTCAAGACCTAAAAACCAAGTTTTTTAAAAATTAACTCAAACAGTTTATTGATGGCGGCCTTTTTCGTTTTGATGCACAAGCCCATAGATATACAGGGTGTCCCGGAATATGTGGGCAATCTCTCGGAATCTGATAGAAAACCTAAAAATATTATGACAAGTTCCCATAAACTTTTTTTCTATGACCCTCTACGAAGATACAGGTGCATAACGGATGTCCCTGGAAATCGGTTTTGTTTGAATAACTTTTAAGATACTAGACGTAATTTAATGTTTTTAATATGATGATTACTAGATAAGTATTCTTAAAAATGAAACCAATAAATCATATTTGGCTTATTTAGTTTGCCAAGGACGGATTGGCTCTGACTTGCAATAATAACCATTTTTTTAACACCCTGTATAATAAGGCTCGACAATATTATATTTAGATAGCTTTAACCTTAAACTAAAAAAAGGTATTCTTGATTGACATCGATAAAATCAACTGTTTATGAGAAATTAAATATCATAGTTGGTAATTTTTTTACATTATACAGGGTGTTTTTTTCTAATTGTACGTCAATATTTTGGGAATTAATTCTTGGGTTCATTTTAGAAGAAAACTTTATATAAACGTATGTCCTAAACGATCTTAACTTTCGAGATACAGGGTGATAAAATTTTCAAAAATAAATAATTTATTATTAATATCTGTTATACCACTTTAGATATTTTAATTAAATTTGGCATACGTAACTGCAATGTATCAAGAAGCATTTTAGTGTACCACATTTTTTTATTTGCAAAAATAGGCTGGTCGGAAATTATATACGGAAACGCCACTGGTGGAAATTAAAAAATGTGAATTTTACTAAAAATTGCTTCTTGATATAATACATGTATGTAAGTATCTAAAGTGTTACACGAATTAATAATTAATATTTTTTGAAAATTTTATATCTCGTTTTATGCATTTACATGGTTTAATTTTGGACCCAAAAATTGTTTCCTGCGTACGGTGACACCCTATTTTTGAATTAAGTATGTAAAAAATATAATAGAATGACTGATAAGATTGAGTTTAAGAATTTTAAAAATAGGTATAGGGCTGCTATTGTAAAAGCCAAAAAGAGATTCAAATGATGAGGCAATAGGAACTCCACAAACCCTGCAAAAAGCATGTGGAGGATTATAAACATCAAACGTGGTAATAAAAATAAACATAAAAACACTTGTGAAATACCAGCTCAAAGATTTAATGACTTTTTTACAAGCATAGCCATTTATCTAGTAAAAACCTTCCCGACAGTGGCACAGCCTTTCTGCTCAAACCCTGAACAAAAAAAACGATGTGAACAATTTTCTTTTACAGAAGTAAGCTATAACAACATACGAGATATTATTGACCAACTAAAAAATAAAAAAGTGCAGACATCTACGGTCTGAATGTCACCATTATAAAATCCATAAAAAATCTAATCATAAGCCCTCTTACCAAGCTTATTAATATCTGCACCCGAGAAAACCTTTTCCCGATGCTTTGAAAATGGCCTTAATAACACCAATTTTTAAAAGGGTGACATTAACCTCGTTAATAACTACCGGCCCATCTCCTTACTGCCAATTATATCAAAAATATTTGGAAAGCTTTAGCTACCCAAATGATTCACTTTTTGAGACAAACAATATCTTCTCAAATTGTCAGTATGGTTTTAGGCAAGGGAAAAATACAATTAATGCTATTTTAGATTTTCTGGGTAGAGTAATGGATGGTTTGAAAACCAGCAATATTTCTCTGCTTTGTTTTGCACCTGACAAGCGTTTGACTGCGTCTCGCATGATCTTTTGCTGATGAAACTAAAATATTATAATTTTGGTGAAAACAGTATTAGATTAATTCAATCTTATTTGCGAGAGCGCTACCAGGCTGTTAGGGTGAATGGTGTGCTATCAGATCCGGCAAAATTGGAAATAGGTGTCCCACAGGGATCAATCCTGGGCCCTATTCTATTCCTAATTTTTATAAATGATTTACCTCTTAACCAGCATGTAGGGCAATGTGTGCTTTTTGCGGATGACACAACTGTCTACACGGTAGGAGAATCTGAGCAAATGGCGAATGACAGGCTGAATGAAGCAAGGGCGACAGTGGAGGAATGGTTCTTGTCCAACAGACTCATACTTAACCAGGATAAAACTCAGAAATTAATGTTTACACTGAGACACATTGATCATGACCCACCAACGTCATCTGTTAAGTTCTTGGGAATCTGCTTGGACACTAAATTGAAATGGGATGTACAAGAGGCTAGGAAGTAGTGTATTTGTGATGCGAAACTTGTGTGGATGTGTTTCGGGTGAGACTATGAGAACAGCCTATCACGCGCTTTTTCATAGTGTCATGACTTATGGAGTGATCGCGTGGGACACTCGTCCAATGCCCTTAGGGTATTTGGATTGCAACGAAGAGCTATACGAATAATAGCAGGTCTGGGGTACCGAGAGGATTGCAGTGGTGCCTTCGTCAGCTTAGGAATACTTACTTTTCCTTGTGCTTATATCCTAGAAAATTTAGTTTACATAAAGCAGAAGAACGGTTTGCCAACCTATGAGGATATACATAACCATGACACAAGGAATAAGACTCATTATGTGCCTACCCACTGTCGGCTAACAAAATGTCAGAGCAGGCCTGAGCACATGGCGATAAAGTTGTATAACTTGTTGCCACAGAGAGTCAAAGACTTGAATCTCCAGAAATTTAAAAAGAAAATAAAAACGTTTTTAATAAAAAATGCCTTCTACAGCACAGAGCAATATTTTAAATATGATTTTAATATGTTTCCAGTGTGATGTTTCTCTGTTCTTTGTTCTTTCTGTCCTTAACTGTAATTTTATTTATATACTTCACATTGTTTTGAAGGATATTTTGGATTTTATGTTTTAATTAATGCATATTTTATATGTTTGTCTTAAATGGTTCTTCTTTTTAAAAAAATGTAATTACCGATTTATTATTTTAATATTTGTATACCTATTTGACAAACTCTTATTTTTATTGACGAATGTAAGCAATGATTTTGTATTTACATAATAAATTTGATTTGATTTGATTTGATTTGATAATGTAAAAAAAATTACTATGATATTTTATTTCTCGTAAACAGTTGATTTTATCGATGTCAATCAAGAATACTTTTTTTTTAGTTTACGGTTAAAGCTTTTCAAAAATAATATTATTAAGCCTTTATCATACAGGGTGTTAAAAAATTGCTATTATTGTGTCAGAGCTAGTCCGTCCCTGGCAAACTAAATAAGCCAAATGTAATTTATTGGGTTTATTTTAAGAAGACTTATCTAGTAACCATCATATTAATGAAATATTTAATTACGAGTAGCATTTTAAAAGTTATTTAAACAAAAACGATTTCTAGGGGCATCCGTTATGCACCTGTATCTCCGTAGGGGAAGGTCATAGGAAAAAAGTTTATGGGAACTTGTCATAATATTTTTAGGTTTTCTATTAGATTCCGAGAGATTGCCCACATATTCTGGGACACCCTGTATAAGCAAAGGGAGATATAACCGTTCATTCATAAATTAGCTTTTGTTGTGTATCAAACATTCATAAAGTGTAAGAAAAGGACTTCCGATAAAAAAATTCCCTGCAGGCAACGTCGCAAATGTTTAGCAGCGCAAACCGTGGCGGGCCACCAGTGGCGTAGTTCGTTTCAAAAACTATTTATCTATAGAAAATTACTAACATATATTTTTTTAGTATATTATCAAAAATAGCTATTTTATGAGACTCAGTCCAAATAAAGTGCCATGACAACTTTTTTGGGCTGTTTCGAGGAACATGCAAGTAAATAAAACCTATTGGTTCAATACAATAATTAAACTTTATTTTTCACATAAAGCGACACTTCTGAAAACTGGCATTGTTAACCGTTAACCATACATAATAAAAAGCTTAAATCTGTTTTTTAACCTTATCGCAATTGCCCGTGTTTTATCTTCATCGCTATCCACACCGATTTTTATAGATTTACTTTTATGTCATAAAAGGAATACCAGATCATCTGACAGCCACCCTTAAAGTCCACTAATGAGATCAAAAACGCATGCAATACCATTTTGTAAAAGTGAGAGGAGGAAATTAATAGACCAAAAAATGTTTAGTTCAGTACGAATATCAAAATATAATTGGAAATTTTTAGGAAAATTAAAATTTGGGATTTGGAGTTAAATAAAAAATCTATTTTTAGGACCCTTTCTTGTAAATAAATTTCATTTTTTTAAATTAAATAGGTATTTTTAACTTCTATGTTTTTAATGTTTTTTGATTTGAGAAAAGAAAAAGATGAGAAAAATTTCACTGTTTTTTGCATATAATTTATTGTATTCAGTAACAATATTAAAGCATTCTTAACTAATCCAAGAATATTAACTAACTATTCATTTCTATTTGTGATAATATCACAAGGTTCAAAATAATCTGAAAGATTTTGGCAATTTGTGGTAACTGCATATTCTTTTCAAATCCAAGTAGGGAAAACCATAATTTTTTCTCTCCGGTCAACAGAAACCTTAAAACAAATTTTATAATTGAAATCGTTCATATGCTATATTAATCTAATAAAAAAGTTCATAACAAAAACTATACCTTGATGGTTACTTTCAATCGATTATAAAATAATTAAACAATTTTTTCGTTAGTTATATAATCAAATTTTATGCTAAAATAAGTAAACAATCGTTGTTAATCTGCACAAAAATATAACATAAAGGTATTAACAACAAAATGTTATTTGTTCGCCATGGTATTGCACGTCAATGAAGTGAAGTTTTATAAAAGAACTGTTTAAACTTACCTGTGAAACGAAAGATTTTTGTTACGAGAATCCAGTTTTTCACAAACCTGGCACTTCACAACCATTTTCTAGTCTGTTTATTAAAAATAATACATAAAATATTAAGAAAATATTCTGATAACCGCACTTTAAAAACACAAATCTCTCTCTGAGCTAGTTTAAACAAAATGCAACACCGCCTCACAACACAAATAAAAAATTTACCACTAGCTGACCGACGACCTTCGTGACCGTAGCGTACGAAACTTATGAATAAACTACAAAAAGCAGTGTTGCCCATCTTGACCGTTAATATTCCGTTATGATTATTTTTGAGAATAATATTAATAAAGCAAAATAAAAATCAACTAAAAAACATATTTCTGTCGCTGCTACTAAGTTATTGCATAACGACATGTTATGATCTATGGTCTCTTTAAATTTAAAAGGAAATACTAATAAAGCAATATCCTAAAAATTTGCCAATAAAGGTCAATTGGCAAGGGTGCATGTGTATTAAGCACGTTTGACCATCAAGTAGTCTAGAGAGGTAGACACTATTTCAATGTTTGATTGCTTTTCATTGTAAACAGTTTTATCTCCCTTTGCTTATATATCTATGCACACGCCTAATTTTGCGTTTGTAAGGCTTTACAAAAACATTAATAACTTTAAAAGTATTTTTCTTAGAAAAATAAAACAAAAACCACCTTGTCTATTATTTAGCAAGGAAAAATTACGGTTCAGTAGTTTATTCATCTGTCTCTCTTTTTTCTAAGACAAATTGAATGTTGTGGTTAGTTGTGGTTAGCGAAATATCACTTTTTGTATTAATTTTTTTTCAAATAGTAGAGTCAAATACAATCTGATTTCTTTTTTTATTTGTTATATGGTAGTATCACTACAAATAGTATTAATTGTAATAAACCCTTTCATTTTTATGAATTTTCAAAAAAAAGTTATTTGAAAAATCCCTAATTTTAACATTAAATTACTTTGATCGACAAACTGGCAATGTTAATCGACGCTTTTGATCGCCACGATTAAAACTGCTTAAAGGAATGAGGTCTGTGAGGGCCTTAAGGCTAACATAAGATGAAAACCACAGATAAGTTTCTACTCAAAATTTGTTTTAACAACATAAAGCATAATTACAACTTAAGTATAGTTGGATCATTTTTAAAATGAAAATTCGGCGCCCTTTGAAAAGAAAAAAAAAACATAAAAAGTAGCAAAAAAGATTTTGTTTGATCTGCGGCTGTCTTTGCTTTTTATAATGTGCCGCTTCCCGCACGTGTCTGTAATAATAGTCCATATAAAAAGCAAAGGCGACCGACAATAAAAATTAAACTTTTTGCTACTTTTGATGTTTTTCTTTTCAAAGGGCACCGAATTTTCATTTTAAAAATGATCCAACTATATGAAAGCGCAATATGAGAGCCCTAACAGCATTTTTAGTATGCCAAAAAAATCGCTCTAAACTGATTCTTTGTTATTTATACCTTCCTTTTTTCTCAGTGCAATACAAAACAGTTTTTATATTTTTTAAAAACATAAACATACGAACTGAAATTTTTGGAAATTTCAGATTTTAATCTTAAATCCAATCAGAGTTATGTCAAGTCAAAATTAAGGATTTAAAAAATATATTTTTTGACAATTAATAAAAATTAAATTGTTGTTTTATAACAATTAATATTATTTGTGGCTATACTATCAACATATACTAACAAATAAAAAAAAATAATTGTATTTGATTCTTTTTCAACTTAGAGAAGAAAAAAAAGAAATACAAAAAGTGAAATTTTTCTGGATTTTACATTCAATTTGTCCTGAGATTTTACTGTAGAAAAAAAGAGATAGGTAAATAAATAAGAGTGCTTGTGTTTCATCCCTTTGGGACAAATATTTTTAAAGTTATACATGTTTTTGTAAAACCTTACAATCGCAAAATTAGGCGTGTGCATTAAAACCAAAATGGCCGCCATTAATAAACTTCTCAAGTTAAAAAACTGGTTTTTAAGTCTTAAGATATAAGCAGCCTGGAGACTGTCATTATTTTTGGAAATGACCAAGCAACCAATTAATTTTTTTGGGCCACTTTTAATGGATTAAACCCATAAAATAATTTTTAGCCCCCTTCGACCATACCCTCTACAGGCAACAAATGACAGTTCAATTCAAACTCCACCATTACCCGATCCATCCCCAAATACGGAATGTCCAGATTCATATCCGTTTGAATTCAATCGAAACGTTGTTTGGACATTTGAAGATATTGAAATGCTCCTTGGTACTGATATGCCTATTTTCGGTGGGGGTACACATCCGTGTATATCTTTAAGGTAAGCAAAATTTATTCACTTATTTCTGGCTAACAACTAAAATTATATCGGGTTTGTCTATTCTTCTACAGGGTGCGGCAGCATAACTTCCTTTTTTCAAAACTTGATAAAACGCATTCTATGAATCAGAAAGTTTTAATTTGGTTTTTACAATGTTGGTAAATACCTAAAGTTTTGTTTTACATAGCTTTGAAGAGCAAATCACGTAGGTGATGTCCCCCATTCTCGATACATTGAGTAAATCGATTTTTGATTTTTTTGATCAGGGGAGATTTTGCAATGGCCGGCATGATCTCCCGATTTATCCGCTTGTGATTTTTGGTTTTTTGAAATCCCGTGTTTATGTGAACCGTCCAAGGACCCTTTAAGATTTACAGAACATCCAGGAAGAAATTGCCTACATAACGCCTGCTATGTTTGAAAGAGTCATAAGAAGCGCCAGAAATCGGTTTACTCAATGTATCGAGAATGGGGGACGTCACCTACGTGATTTGCTCTTCAAAGCTATGTAAAACAAAACTTTAGTTATGTATTAACAATGTAAAAACCAAATTAAAACTTTCTGATTCATACAATGCGTTTTATTAAGTTTTGAAAAAAGGAAGTTATGCTGCTGGACACTGTATCCATAAGCCTAGGAAAAAAAGTTATGCTTTTTTATAGGCTATATACATATGTATATGAAGTTTTTTATATTGTAGATTAAGGGATATGAAGAAACCAATCTCAGTTCTAACTGGCATAGATTACTGGCTGGATAACTTAATGTCGAATGTACCGGAGGTTGTTATGTGCTATCACTTAAACGGAATAGTGCAGAAATATGAACTGATTAAAACTGAAGATTTACCTAGGTATGATGCTATCAGTAACTTAAAACAGTTTTTTTACTTGGGTTATAGAGGTTAGCATTAAGTTTTTTTTTTAATTTATACTTCTGTTTTGCCATTGTGTTCAAAAGAAATTGATAGCATCATTATTTAGAAGACCACAAACTATATATTATTAAAACTATTTATGAAGATGCAAAAAAAAGTAAAATAAAATATTTTGACCGAGTAATGTAGAAACTGAGAATATGACCTAAATAAACTATTTGTTTCTTGGTAGTATTGGGTATTTCTGTACTTATGTGCTATTTTCTGTATTTACTTTTTAGATTAGATAATTCAAAATTTTCGCCAAAGTTGATAAGGGACGTTGCTCAAAGTATTTTATCATTTTTGAAGTCAAATGCTACCAAAGCAGGTCATACCTATTGGTTATTCAAGGGAAAAGATGAAGAGGTAAGGAAAAATATTTAGAAAAATGTACCGGGTGTTCAAATAAGAAAGGACGCCAGCTGTTTCTCGGAAACTATGTATCACACATCGTCAGAAAAACTTATTTTTGGTAAAATTTGGTAAAAATCGCCAAGAGAAATAGCTGGAAATTATTTTCAAGTTTCTAAACTACCGGTGCCAAATCCGCTAAAGAAAACCCTTTTATTTAAAGCAGTATTAGGTACTTTTGTTCTTGTTTTTATTTCCAAGCCTTTCCGACTAATATTTAAATTAAAGTTAGTAAATGCTCCAATCACAGCATTGTCATGTTTTCGATTGTTCATTCTGTTTTCTGGTGGATTCAATATAACCTTTAAAATAGTTTCCAGTACTTTTCTTTTACTCTACAGTAATTTTTTTTTCACAAAGACTGTTTTGATTAATTGTTAATATTATTTATCATTACGAAAACAGGTTACTTTGAAATAACTTGAAAACAAATGTAGATATCAAAACGCGGTTTTTACCAGCGTCTATGTATTTTGTGAGACATCAAATAATAATAAAAGTTATTTGGCTCTAGAAAACTAATCATAATTGTGTTGTTAACTTGTAGAAAAGAATTAATCGGATCGATTGTTTAATAATAAATAAATATTAATGTTTGTTATATAATTTTAGCATTTCTTGTTACACAACACAGGATGTCATAAAATAAAAAATATAATTTCAAAAAATTCCAAATCATAATAAACGTCGTTCCATCCACTATAAATATATTTTTTAATTAAATTTTGAAGTAAAAATTTACATAATTCAAATTTTTATATTATACAGCAAAAAAATTATCATTATTACAACTTTGGCCTATTTTCCAGAAAAATAATTCCTAATTATTGTTGTTATTTTTATAGTTTGGCAACAGTGTTCGTTTATATAGCAGAGTGTCAACGTATTTTCTCTCGATGGACGCCCGCTATGAGTAAGCGGGCTATTACCAAAAAATGTAGCATTGTTTTGTGTGTCTATAGTGAAATCTATAATTGTCATAGGGTAGGGGACGATCATGAATTTGCTATAATTCTTTCTAAAGTGAAAGTGGCATATTTTCCTGAAGAATTGGTAGTGTGTTTTGAATAAATTGTTGATACAGATTTCGTCCGACTGCTAACAATGCCAGATTTTGCTAAACTGTCCTGATCTGTTAAAAAGTACTTTTTTTAATTAAATTTCCCGTTAAATTCCACGAGATTCGTATACACATTGATTATACCGTTAAGAATAATTGCATTTTTGTTTTCTCTTCTAGGTCGTAAAACTTTACGATCTTACGTCACTCTGCTCTGAAGAGGATGTTCAAAAGGGACAAAATCCTTTTACTATTCCTGTAGCCATGCTGTTATATAGAGTTGCAAGAAATATGAAACATTCACCAGACAGGTAGCCTAATTTTGATTAATATAAAATGGTAATCATCATAAATCACACTTTGTTCCGCAGACATTGTCCGCTCACAAAGGATGAGTATTAGCAGACTCTTTTCTGGACAATGAATCTTATTATGTTTTTGAGCCATTGAACTGGACAAAAATTTTGGTGGTGCCACAATTCAATATAGATGAAGAGCTGGAGCCGAAAAATCATCGTCATCAGTAATATGAAGTTTCTCCCGCAAAACATGTTCATTTAGTATTGTTAATTATGTTCTCGCGCAGGCTGACAACCTATGGGATACAAGGGGTAGCAACAAGGGTTGAAAGTGCAAAATTTTTGGAAAAAAAATCGTCATCGAAAATATGCTTCAAAATTTTCCCAGCTGAGGGTCTTAACCCCCTACGCTGAAATCCCAAAGGGTTGACAGCTAGGTGGATACAAAAGGGGTGGCGGATAAGGGTGAAAAGGGTAAAAATTTAGGCAAAAAATCGTCATCGATAATATGTCAGTCATTTTGACCACTTAAAGTTGAACTCCTAAGGTGTCTAAATCCAAAAGGGCTGACAGTTAGGTGGATACCGAGGGCAGTAAAACGGGGTCAAATTATCACAAAAATAGTATATCATTTATTATTATTATCGGTAATACCACTTTAGATATTTTAATAAAATTAGGCATACATTTACTATGTATTAAGAGGCATTTTTTAGTGTACTACATTTTTTTTATTTCCACCACTGGCTTTCGTAAGAAATTTGACCTGCCTATTTTGACAAATGTTGATGGTACGTCACTGATTTCTTTTAAAATAAAAAATATTTTTAAAATCCTGAGTCATTTATAAGCAAAGTTGATCACTTGATTTTTTCAATCCGATGCACGGTTTTCGCTTAAAAAAATAAAAATCATTTCTCTGCATAATACATCTAGATTTAATCTAGGTGAAAACCGTGCGTCGGACTAAAAAAACCAAAAATCAAATCTGCTCATAATTTTTTTAGTCCGACACCCATTTTGTATCCACCCCAGCTGTCAGCTCCTTGGGATTTTAGCTAAGGGGGTTAAGACCTTCACCTGGGAAAATTTTGAAGCATATTTTCGATGACGATTTTTTCCAATCGTATTGCTAATTATGTTCCCCCCGCGGGAACATAATTAGCAATACGAAATGATCATGTTTTACGGGAGAAACTCCATATTACTGATGACAATGATTTTTCGGCTCCAGCTCTTAGACCAGTCTTTCTCAAAGTGGGCGATAACGCCTCCTTGTGGGCGCTGCAGGCCTAGAGGGGGCGGTAAGGGGCCCAGAAAAAATTGGGGGCGCTGATATAATTTAAAGGGGCGATGGGTAATTTGTAACTTCAGCTACTTTATATTTTAAAATTCACTGAAATTAAAATCCTTCTCCTACACAACATTCATTTATTAGTTCATATTTATATTTTGTATTATTGTATAAATATAAACTAAAAATATATTAAATATTTATTATCTTTAATGCGTTTACAACGCTATTTATATCTTAAGATATTTAGTAATAGGTATCAAACACAAGTGCCGCAGGTGAGGTCCCCACTTCCGAAGACACGTATTAAAAACAAGTATATCTATTGTTGCGGCCAAGCTGTGCACTTGACGAACGCAATATTTTTTTATGTACCTAATCTAGTAAAAATAAAAAAAAACAAAATTAAAATTAGATGGTTCAATTATAATTCACGTTTGGCGCAAACAAATATTGTACGATTTATTTGTGCAATCCTGTATGATAGTTGGTCAACGTACTCTTAATATTGTAAAGTTGTATTATTATTCAATGTTGATAATTGGTAATTTTAAATAAAAGATACTCTTAATATTGTAAAGTTGTATTATTATTGCTCTCTCTGCTAAGAAAAGTCTTTTTAAAATATAGGTTTAATTAAACTCCAGGCGAGACTAATAATATGTTATTGAGATTTTTAAGGTGAAAAAAAATGGGGGGCGGTACAAAATAACTGATTTTCAAATTGGGCGTTAGACGAAATAAGTTTGTAAACCTCTGTCTTAGACTAATATTAATTGAAGGTTCCGCGTTTGTGCTCCAAATCATACGAAGATCGCTAACGTAAAAAAATACAGTTGGTGATATTACTGAGCTCTGCAGTACTTAACCACAACTAACCACATACATTTGGTGAAAACTAAAAGAGTGACCACCTAAAATAATTGACATTGATTTGAAATTAAATTCAAGAGTCAACATATTTTAGGTGAAAGGCCGTAGATAGGAAGTTTTTTGAGGAGTAAACATAAGTAAAAAAAATCTACTGTGGATCTTTTGTGACGGAATCCGTATTGTCTGTCATGCAAGATTTTGTGTTTTTCTAAATACTCTAGGGTTTGGGAATTCTATAATATTTCCATTATCTTGCAAATAACTAAGCAAAGATATAAAGGTGTATTGGCACGGCTTGTCAAATTATTGTTAAATAATCATTAAACACATTATATTTATTATTTACAGGCGGCCACAACCAGGAACAATCCGAATGTTGCTCAAAAATGTCATTAAACTTCTTCCAGAAGAAAAGTATCCTGAAATAGTGACATCTTCGCACTATATGTTGGCAGATCTCTATATTCCAGCTGAGGTCAATCCAGAAAATCCTGAGTTGGACCAGACAGATAAAGAAGATGATGAGGCTAGTGTATACGATGATGATGATGACTTAAGTGGAGGGGGTAATAGTTAAAGTATACATTAAAACACTACAAAAGCCGATTGTTCTAAACTTTTTTTGAATTAAAATTACTTTACCACTGGGGACCTTGGAATCTCCTTTCATGCCAGGCAACAATTTTGAGCAGTATTTTTCTATGTACATACACACAAGGCCAACTCTGGCCATCAGTTGTTTCATTAATTTAAACATTAGCTCATTTATACAGCATCTTTTACAAAGTCGGTCTCAGATGGAATTTTTGAAAATTAATAAATAAAACAAATTTTAAGTTTGGCATAGATTTTTGCTTCAAATTCGATAAAAAAAAATCTTTATGTATGTATGTATGTATGTACGTATTTATGTATATATGTCAAAAATTCTGGGAATTTCTAAAGTTATTTTTAATTCATATGTCCATGTAAAAAGTCTGAGCAACCCTATAAAGTTGATTTTTTTCATTTTTTTGTCTATTAAAAAAACTTACAAATTGACTTCTTTAGACGTATTTGTTAGTAAAAGATGTATTTAATGAGATAAATAAACTCGGTTTATTTGTGTTTCTTAAGCAAATTTAATAAAATATATTTTTCAATAGCTTACCAAATAATTACTTTACTTTGAGTAGTTTTCCTTTGTTCTTTTGTATGGGCCCCTTATGAAGCTTTTTCCATGTCTTATTCTACTGAAGTTTTCCCAGTATTCCTCGTGTTTGTTTCGGATCCATTCCCTGGTTTGCCCTCGTGCTTTGCTTTTGGTCACTCCAAGGGCAGGTTCTGGTCCAAAATATGGTGTGAATGATCCACGTCCTGCTAGCTTATCCGCTTTTTCGTTGCTTCTATTCCCGAATTTCCTGGTACCCACAGGAGAGTTACCCTGTTGCGTTCTCCCAGGACTTCCATTTTTTTTTGGCATTCCCATGTCAGCCTGGACATTACCTTGTTGCTTACTAGTGCTCCTAGTGAGGCCTGGCTGTCTGTTATTATGCAGATCTGCTTGTTTTTGATAAGTTCTCCTGTTATTTTCTTTTGCACAGTGCAGTAAAGCATATATTTCTGTTTGAAATACAGAACTGTGTGTTCTTGGTTCTTTACTATCAAACAAAAGATGTGAGTTTCTAAAATATTTTTTACAATTATAGGAAACACAGTACCTGTTCTTGACCTTGAAAAACAAAACGAATCCGAAAAATTTACCAACTACTACAAATCACCGCCACCCATAAATGGCGGCCTAGAGGAAAGGTGTATGCAAGCCACTGGGCACATTGCAGCGGGATTGAATTGCTTGCAGTATTTTAATGAAAAGGATTCTGCCGAGCAATCCAAGACTGGTGAAGAGGAAGAGGTAAATTTATAAACAGATATTACTTAAATCAGAATTACAAATTGGAAAAGTAGTTTACAGGGTGTCCAGTTTTCGATACTTTTGAAAGGTATCTAGTTTGTTACTTAAGGCCGAGTTATCATTTTTGTTTATCTTCGTTTAGTATATTCCAAACACAGCGGTGACAACAAACTTCTGAAAAAAATTGGTATCCGATGATTATTCATTTTTCATATTTTTGGTTACGTGAAGTGTCCTTCATTGTCTATCAAAAACATTGGTGTCTACAACTTGTTGTCAAAAGTTATTTCAAATTGATTGAGTGATTGAGTTCTGGAATGGGAGAAACGAGCCAAATATCAAGATCTCCTTGGCGAACTTCAGAGGCTCTGTCCAGAGTATAACGTGCGATTGGTTGTCCGGATTGTCGGCGCTTTGTGGTGGAAAGAGAGATTATGTGTTAGGGGAGCTGAGGTGTATTCCCGAATGTCAACATTCACCCGAACAACTGGTGATGAAAAATGTAGACATCTGTTGTCCTTGGGTCCCTTCGTTTACTGAGGCAAATTAATTTGAGCGAAGATCACTGACAGAGCGGACGCGAGGAGTGGTCTTCGATACGGATGGCCTCTTCCGCATGACGCCTTATACGGTCGGAGCCATAGAATACGTCATGTCGGATCTTTTTGAATAATAATAATAATAATAATCCCACTATGCCTATGTATTTTATGGAAAAATCTTTATGTTACGAGGAATGACTAAAAATTTTGTCAACGGCATCTTTTATTTCACGAAAAAATAGCCGGTATTGTAAAAACCGCATCTCTACATCTTTTCTAATAAACTTCAAAAGTATTAAAAATCGGATATTCTGTACATATGAGTAAATTTGAACACCGATTTTATTGTCTTTAATATTTAAGGTCCCAATGGCTAAGCCTTTTGAACCAATTCCTATGCCTTATGCAAAACTTAACGATGAAGTCAATGTTTCTAATTCACCAGAAATAGAAACGGCACCTGACCACAACAGTAACACAAAACGATCTAAAAAAAGAGACAAAAAGAAGAAAGAAAAAGAACAAAGTCAAGAGAAAATGTGAGTTGATAAAATATTTGTATAATTTAGTGTTAACTGTTTAATTTATATATTTGAAAAAAAAAACAAAGACAATATTTGTTTGCAGATAAACTTCTGAACATAATTAACGCGTAATAAACCTCTTACCGGATGGGATCCCTTAGGTCGAGGTCTCAGGGTATAGATTGGTGTATGCACTGTCAACTGACCCTTATAAACTATACTTTAGTCACTTTCAATTGAGCACGATTTATTTGTTGTGATAGATATATTTATTAATTTAAAAAAAAGACGGGTAATTAGTTTAGTGATTTTAAAGTTTTCAATAATTACCTCATCATTAAATTAAATTAAAATTAACCAAGAAATATTTAATGTAATGCTAAGTTTGAATCAGGATTGTTTTGTTGAATTGATGGCACAATCTAATTTTTTTAAAAGATTATGTTATTTTTTGAATATGTCAATTTAATTAAAAAGTATTATTTTTTCTTTCTCTGAAAATTGTTTCTTTTTTTATATTTTTATATGGTGGATATTCTAGAAGCATTTCAATCTCCGAGCGGAACATAGGAAATCCCATGTAAATTTTAAGGGGGTTAATTATTGGCTCCCCTGTATATTTTACAGAAAAAATGTAAGATAACTTTTTGAAGAGACCAATCTGACAAACCCTCGTGCCAAGTTTCAATTTTTTTTTCAATTATTCAATTAAATGTAATTGCAAAATTACCAAATTTTTGGTTCGCTCGACACGTTAACAATATATTTTTTTATCAAACCCTATTATTTAATACAACAATTAAGTTTAACTAATAACAATTATTACTATCGATCATTAAAATAATTTTATCATACTAGAATTTAATTAAACCAATAGCAGTATCTGAAATATTTTCATTAATTTTCCCATCAAGCCTATCTGGTCCATTTTAACCATTAAACGTATTATCAGTAAATTCGAAAATTTTTTGAAACTTATCATGAGGGCTTGTCAGATTGGTCCCTTCAAAAAGTTATCTTACATTTTTTCTGTAAAATGTACAGGAGAGCCAATAATTGACCCTCTCAATATTTACATGGGATTTTCCGCTCGGCGACGCACCACCCGGTATAATTTGAAAGTTTTAATTCTTTATAAAAAAATTATGATATTCTGCTATTTTTTGTTAATATTGCATACCTTACTTCTGTAGAATCTTTAATAGTATAGTTTCATAAGGGATTAAAGAAGATATTTGTACCTCGACGAATTACATGGGTTCTTTAATGACATTTTTTTCTTGCTTGCGGGAGACGGTTTTTAGGATGTTGGCCTGTTTATGTATTATTTCTGTTTATATCTTTTTTTTTGTTGTATAAAACCTTAAACATTTAATTTAAAATTCTTGTCGCCATAACCAAAAAGGTAATATAATACTGTGGTGCTATTTATTTTGTGGTATAAGCTAAACTCAGTTATTGCATTTCAGTTACAAACCGCCGTACTTTTATATTTTGTCAAGCTATTTAAACCTTAAAACTACAACTGACAACAGTTTTTTTTACATATTGGAATTTTTTTCTAAATTCTATCGAATCCTAAAAATGTTTTACAAAAACCAATTAGTTGGATCAAAATATCTCCATCCGTTTCTCATAACTTTTTTTAATAAGTAGTAACCAGACTTAGTTTAAGGTCTGCTTCGTATTATTTATCCTATAATAAAATTATTTTATTCTAAATAAATTATATTCTAGGGCTTTATTACCAAAAGATCCAAGTGATGCTGCCTATCATCCGAAGTGGCCAACTTTCGATCCTAATACAGTATCATGGAAGGGGCATTTAAAAACGTTGCTGCTGGAAAAGGCTGTATTAGTTTATGCTATATTGGCCGAACATCATATTACACAGGTAAACACCGTTTTTGGTAAAGGCTAAAATCTAAAATAAATAAGAAACTGTTTAATAACACTAACATCTTGGACTTCCATTGTCTTTATTTGTTAATTGGCGTCTGTCTCCAACAACGAATTCTTGGATAGAAATAAAGTAAACAAACATTTTTTGGCAGTAGTGTAATCAAAGGAGCAAGACGGGCGAGTTCGTATAAACATACTGCACCGGCAACGTTGATTAAACACACTGAATAAAATCTGAAGCGAGAGACAGATATGTCATTCATTTTAGATGCTCAATTCGATTGCTGTTGATCGAGTCAGTTTACAAAACGTGTTATTGAATAATACAACCTAATAGAAAGAGATAAGATGACATCGAAGTGCCGTACAAAACCTGATTTAATATAATTTTTTATCAAACGAATACAGCAGCTGTCCAAATCAACCTTGTTGCCGGTGCAATCGGATCTTGAAACTGTCACATCAATAATGTTTATATTTAAATCGATGTTACCTGTATTAACACAAAACATTTTCAAGATAATTTCTTGATTTTAATTTTTGAGATATGGCAGTTTGTTTACATTTTTCTAAAACAAAAACAAACAGATCACCATACCAAACACCCCGCCTACAAACCGGCGTTACGTTAATTCTAGTCCTTGGTTCGTTGGTCTCCAACCATTTTCAAGTGATAACTAAAAACTACTCTGTTACGACTAAAATACTATTTGTTGTTTACGAAAATTCCCGAAGTTTGATTTATTTTTTCATGTTCAGTAGCGGCTGCCAGATATTCGGAATGTCAATACTAGGTTTGCTAAATCCATTTTTGCCTCAGACCCCTGTGTGCGGTGTTGATTTGTGCATTTTCGGCAGTGCGCGACCTCCACGAAAACTGAGCAAATCCATTCTATATAAATATTTGCTACCACTCTAAAAAGGGGTAAAGAGCGATGAACACATCAATCTTCCATTATCTTGCCCATATAGTATTCAGCTTTGTGTTTGTTATTGTCAGGAGAAGGTTCTTATTTAAAAAAATAAAAAATAAGAAAAGTTGTGCGGAAAATTTAAGAAAACTTAACGACCATGCAACTGGGACAGTATTTTTACTGTAGCGTCCTCTATGAGAAAGAGGCAAAAATATAATCATCAGATATTCTCTTTAGAGAATGTGTGGACAAACTATTTGCTAAATGATAGTTTTCTATATATATTCCATATAAGTTAAGAAAGTTGTGCGGAAAATTAGAAATATATAGATAGATAGTGTACCATAAAGCATTAAAATAATAAACATTATTTTTGGATTTTTATTTATAATTATACTAATTAAATATTTATAGTTAAGCCAGGACAACGTCGCGTCGGTCGGGTCAGCTTGTTAACAAATAAACACAATAAAAGCCAAGATTTTAGTGGTATTTAAAACACTGCATTATATAACAACCTTAAGGAAACGTTAAAAAACCATAATTTAAAACAATATTAAGCCATTATTTGGTTTTGTAAATAGGTTTATTTTATACTTGTTTTTATTATAGGGTCGATATGGTGAATGCCTAAGGGTCCTAGGGCTTTTAGCTCGCTGTCAACTTGCTTTAGATCGCATTCAGTTGTCTAAAGGGGCATTACGCTTAAGTTGCTTGTTGGGAAGAGCAGGTGATGCGTGTTTGATGATTGTTCAACACTGGAAGGAGGTTGAAATTTATAAGGAACAGTTGCACTCGCACCACGATGAGGATATAAGACTTTTAGAGAAGTTAGAGCAGGATGAAAGGTATAATGTTTATTAAATCCTTATTTAAAAATTTTCTTTTAAAGTTCCAACAAATTACTAAGGTTAAGTTAAAAATGTAATTTTAACAATGGTAGTAATAAGAATAAATTTCTTTTATTAAGTGCTATTATTTTAGGTTAAAATTTGTCGCATTCTAGATACTAGCTACTTTACTGAACCTTGGGTGTAGTTATCTAAAATATATAAGGGAATGATTCCCCAAGTGTTTTTAGATAAAGTGCATACTAACGTATTTTGAAAAATGTCCCTTTTCTAAAATACAGGGTGTTGAATTTTATTATTTTATTTTATTTTTTTTGTAAATAGTAGGTAATCAAAATGTCATTATTTTCTCAATAAGTATTTATAGCATTTATTAGAGAACATGTTTCAGTGTAAATAAACATTTAAGGTAGTTGGGTCATGCAAGCAACATCCCAAGAAATGTTTCAAATTTTAAATATAAGTTACTAAATGTACAATACACGTGCTGGTCGAATTTGAAGAAGATTTACCACGTCTAATAAGAGATGATTGCATTTTTGTACATGTACCATGGAAGAAGCGTGGGAAAATGACAGATTTCTTAACTTTTTTCTTAAAAGGAGTCTTACCATTTTTACGAAAAACTAGTATAATGAAGAAAAATATATTTTGAACAATTACATTTTCAATATTTTAAATTTTTGTCTAATTCTTTTAAATCTACGATATGAACACCTTCAATTAGGTTAGGCTTAACAAGCTCAACGTTATTTGTTTTTTCTTGTTTAATAATTATTTATTAATTCACGCTTATAAAAATAATTTTTTAGCACATACAGAAAAATTAATGATTGTTTTGAAACACATAGTTGCCAGATTTTACAAACGAGCAGTTAGTCGTACGGGATTGGCTGGAAATAGTACAGTCAGAGCAAAAATTGGTGGGTTATAAATTACGACGCACAGTGGGACGGACTCATAAAAGGCGCCGGAAAAATTTGATTTAATAAAAATTATTCAGAATCATTCAAGAAATACGGATAATCTTTTTTAGAATTTTTGGATGCATTTTTGGACTCCTGGAAAAATATTTAGTTTAATAAATATTGAGTTGTTGACGCTTGTTTTGTTGTTTGTTTGTATCTATGTTGCTATGATAACACCTTTTCCTCCACCGACGGAAAAGTGAAAAGTAAAGCTCCGGCGAGGGAAAAATAAAACTTCACGGTCGCCTACACAGTCGAGTAATGACGGATTTACTGACGTTTGAAAAAAATATATTTACTTTCTAGACATTAAAATCAAGTTTTTGAAAAATATGCTAAATTTTAATATTAATGTTTTACTATTAATTTTTTTAGGGCATATAGAGTTAATTTAGGAGATAGTGAAACTAGAGTTGTCTTTGTCTATGATATAAGAACAATAGAGCAAATGTTAGTCAAGACTGTTGAATGTTATGATGGTGCCTTAAAAATGTCGCCTTCTGAAAGTATCTTATTCAGGTAAGTATTTTTTTGCACGAATTTACTTAAAATATAAAACTCTTTTTAGGTAGATACCGATCTCTTAAATTACATTGCTTATTAGATTATGTCGGCGATATAAATGTTTAAACATTTGAGGAGCGTAGTTATACTGTTGTAAAAACGCCGAAATAAAAAAAGCTCTTATCTTAATTGCTGCCAATTTAGGTTATAAATCTTTAAAACCTTTTTTTAGGTTAGCCAATAGCTTAAACGAATTAGCCAGTTATTATCTTAACGTAGCTAAGCATGCCAAATCACCGGAAGATATCATTGATGCTTGCGAAAAAAGCGAACCTTACCTAACCAGAGGTTTACAGATATTTGAAAAAATTAACAATGATGCTAACATTGCTCTTTTAAATTCAAATATGGGACACTTACATCGGTTGTTAGCCTACGCTCACACGCCAGAAGAAAGGTAAGACTCCTATTGTTTGACTTATCAACCTAGAGACAAACATGACATGATTAGTAAGAGCAGGGTTGAGATAATTAAATTCACGATTGAAACCATGATTTTAATCAGTATGATTTAAAAAAATCATGATTAATTTAAAAAAAGTTTTAAAATTTTAACATTTAAACTGTATTTGTTCATACAAAAAATAAAACCCAGACGCATTTTTATGTGGTGTTATTTATTATTTTATTATAATAATCGAAAAGAACAGCTGATTATTACAAAAATAAAACTTCTAAAAAATTAAAACTAAAAAATCCTTTTTAATACAAAAAATACTTAATTTAAACAAAAAAAAAATCTAAGTGTTATAATGCTTAATTAGAATTACTTGTTTAGCTGCTTTGTCCTGCCAAGTGTGTTTCTTGTATCTAAATGTACAAGGCCATAAGTAAAAAGCATCCTTTTGATATCAGCAAATGATGCACAGGCACACAAAACAAAAATCACCATATGGAGCACTTGCTTAATTTTTGAAACATCTTGAGATCTCCATCACTGTACTGCTGATACATTTTTGATTTTTTCCTCTGAAAACCGAGTTTTGTGAAAAGGGTCCGAGTTAGCTTCTAACTTAATTAGTAATGGTAATAATCCTGCGTCTACAAAATATTTGAAAACAATGTGTAGAGCATGTCTTTTTCTTTAGCTAGTAATGGATATTCTCTTTGTTTATTGTAGGAGCCAAAATATACGCCAAAAAGTGAAAGGGGGTTAGAGCTTGAACATATCTGTTCTTAAATAAACAGTTTTTGTGTAGGCCGGATTTTCGATTAATCGCTGGGACATAATTTTACAAAACTGCATCCTCCTATCAGGATCATCTTCATGTAGTTCATGTAACATAATCAGTTTATAGGGATGAAATTTATGTTTTTTTTTCAGATATTTTTTTACTGTGGTTGTTGAAACATTACATTGGTCAGAAACTGCTACTCTAGACTGTTGAGGGTTATTAACAACAGATTCAATTATTTCAACTTGTTTCTCTTCCGATATAGATTTTCTTCCAGCCCCCTTTTCTCTAAGTACACTTCCTGTTCTTTGAAACTTTTGAACCAGTTCCCTTAGATATTTCCGGCAGATAGGATTATCGGGAAATCTGTTATTGAAAATTAAAAAAACTAATGTTTGTTGAATAGAGAATTAAAATCTCTTTCAAACGAGGTATCGCATGCCCCCCTTTCCATTTGATTATTTAAAGTAGATTGTGCCCGTAGCGCCACCAATGAAATTAAAAAACTTTAATTTATATCAAAAAATAGTAAAAATGTTACCTTTTTCCCTCGCTTTTACCCGGCGGCGATATCTCGTCCCATTCAAAAGTTAACAAGGAGGGGGGACTATTTACGTCCGCACTGTATATTTGTTTAAATAAAAACTTGTGTACAGTTATTTTTCTCTTTGTGTCATAAATAGCAATAGTCTTTTTATAGTTCATTTAGTTCATCTTTAGCAGTCAGCCAAGTTTGTCTGCAACTACTTATAGAGCGGAAGCGCAACGATAAACCATTTTCCCCATTGCGTTTTAATAAAAATTACATTTTTATAAGAAAGCTCCCTTCTCTTGCCCTCCGACGACCTGTGTAGGACTTGTCGCTTTTTTATGGGTATTCTGACGGTTTCTGCTTTGAGAAATTAGCGAAAGTTATTCCTTCCCTAGCGGCACTCAATAGAGGAGTAGTATTTTCTGCCAGCTTAACGTTATGGTTTCCACTCATAAAACCTTTAAAAAAGTCAATTCCAACATTTAATTCTATATATGAAAATAATTGTCAAGCAAAAAATAAAAGATGAGGGGTTCAAATATTTTTGGAAGAGTCAAAAATACCTATCTGTATACATATCATACAGAATTAATTTTTAGGGCTGAGTTAACACCACAAGAGCGCAAGCATTATGCTAAAGCTTTTAATAGCTACAAGAGAGCTTTGCGAGTTATTGGTGATCGGAAGCATTGTCCAGGAATATGGGATGCAGTAACGTGGGAATTAAGTACTGCCTTATTTACTGTTGCATGCATTATGTATGAAAATCCACCTTCAGATCTGGTATGTAGAATAAAATAAAATTTCATATACATACGGTGAGGACGCAAGGGTTAAAAGAAATTCATTTAAAATTCAGGGGTTTGATTTTAGGAAAAACATTCGAACAAGTCAATCCTAATTTTTGACTGCTTAGAACACCTGTTTTTTGTTACATTTCTAAATTTGGTATCGAATTTTAACTTTAACCAAATATTTCCTAGGTAACCACAACATACCGGTATCATACTGGTATCACAGCATAATTAACAGAAATCAACCCGCTTTTGTAAATTGGCGGGAAAGTACGGTCATTTTTCTCGCGCAGGTTCAGCCCACATTTTGCTGAGATATGATCTGTCTCCTTTATTTAAATTGTCTCGTGTTTTTTGCTTAAAAATATCAAAAGCGCCGTCAGGGAGCTATCGGGCTGCCTGTTAGTTATGCTGTGCCACAAGTAACTATGTAACATTAACTTACAAAAATGTATTTAATGTTTCATGTACCATGCCTTATAACTAAAGTCTACAGTTATCGAGGAATTTACGATTGATTTCTTTCAAAATTTGTAAAGACGCCTAGGTTGAAACAAACAGATTAATAATTCAGGAGTTTGTTTTTTTAGAAATTTATTAAACAACAAAATAACACATTATTTAATAAAATATTTAAATTGTTTATCAATAACTTCGTGACAACAAGCAGTTGATCTTGAAATTCTTGTAACACTTTATAAGGTTTGTGGCCCCATAGATAAAATTCTATTACTCTTAGGTTGGGGTAATCTCATACTATAGTGTGCCGGCGCTCCATCCTGCTCCGTCCTGTTGGAACCATATCAAATATGCCGGTATATTTGGGTTTACACCATTTGGATAAAGTGCAATTAAAGTAGGTATTATATAATTTTGTAGTAGGTCTAAATAACTCTTAAAGTTAAGTGTTTCATACGTTTTATTTCTGTGAGAATTGCCAATGACATAGCATACCTATACTCCAGTGTGGGTTTTTTGGTGAACAATATCGATAATTTTGCTTGTTTACTAAACCACTCAAACAAAATGGTGCTTTGTAGGAAAAAAGTATTTTACTTAAAAGTTGCGGGTCGGCTCGCATCTATCCATCATTTTTTCGCAAAATTCTAATCTGCGGTCCGAATCATCTTTATTAAGTTCCTGAACTAAATGTTTTTTGTATAGATGTCATTTGTAAGTTGAGCAAAATATTCGATTATGTCTATTTTGGGAGTCGAAAATGGTTGGTTTTGTAGTTGCCCCTTATGTGACCTATCTCTCTAAACTCTTTTTCTATCACCGATCGTGTAAGAGGACTCTCTGGGAACTCTATTCGTTGCTTCTCAGTTAAACGCGCTATTCTTTCCAGCTTTGCACTTGCACTTGGCAATAATAAGTTATTGTAGACAGTGAAAAAAATTTAAAAAGTCCCCAAAAATATAAAGTTATTTTTGTTCATTAGTAAATTTGTCAAAAACTACAATAGGTATAGGACATGGTACATGAAACATAATTAGAATTCGTCGGAGAATTCAAAAATGTAATAAATAATGGGTGTTTTCACTTGAAAAAATGAAGTTGGTGGTCGTCGCTTATTTTTGGGCTACCCTGTATACATGACTTTATCATGAAAAAATCAGTAGCCAAAAATAAAGATTGACATGTCCAAGCGTTTTTCCATACTCTTAAATTTTAAATGGATTTGTATATATCAAAATTAATTTAGCATCAAACGGAAAAAATGTATTAAAAACGCAAAATTAAACAACTTTGTAGATAACAGTTTTTTAGAACATTGATAAATAGGGGCACTTTTGACATTTTTATTAAGAAATTACTAAAATACTAAATTTTTGTTTAAATTTTGATAGGCTTTGGACTATGTCAAAAAAAGAGGGGTAAAAGGAAATACATCGTTAAAGAAGTTTTATTGTTTCGTTTACTCAATTGATCCTAAAATATGAAAAAACCGTGGAGTACTACCATTTTAAGGGGTGCATTTTTGAAATATGAGTGAATTTGTTTACTTTTTAGTTTTTTAGTTTTAATTCAAATTCAGTGCACTTTTTGTACACATACATTAACAGAAAAGTTGTTTTAAATTAAATTTCCTATCGAAATGTCACATATTTAAGGCAAAAAAAAATACAAACAAATTTAAGTAATAAAGGAAAAAAAACATTTTTTTTTAATTTTTACCCGTAACTTTTCGTGTGAATTTAATCCTTTTGTACAATTGTATTTATAAAAAGGGCGTACAAGAATTAGAGCGAAAACAACCTTCGTCAAATTTGCGTAAAACTTGCTGATGTGAATTGTTTATTAGAGGTTATTGTGTTCTAAATATGCTGAGCATATGTGTTACCCACATAAATATTGAAAGTGCATGGTGGCAATGTTTGACTAACTCAAAAAAAAAAAATGTCACGTCACTTACCTGAAACTGAGAAGAAAACTGAAATATTGATCAAAATAGGAAAATTCGTGAAGTTGCGGGTTTTTTTTCCTAGAAATAAAAAACGATATTGAAAATTAAACAACGCTAGTGCAAGAGGAATCGATAAAAAGAAAAGTTGGTTCAGTTCGTCATAGACTTACAACCCTCGAACAGGATGAGGCGTTTTTAGAATACCTAAGGGAAAATCTATTTAAAACGGCAAGAGATTCTGTTATTTATACAGATTTTCCAGGATCTCAGTCTACGTCCAACAGAAGGGTCAGTAAATCAGAACTATTAAACCGACGAGGATCATTTTTAAATTATACATACCGCGGCCCGGAATTTTGGAACAGGGTCGTTTTTACGGACGAAAAGACATTCCAGTCAACGTATAATGGCCAAATTCGCGTTTATCTTTTGAACAACTTTTCTGTTAACGTATGTGCACAAAAAGTGCATAGAATTTGAGTTAAAATAAAAAACTGAGAAGTGGACAATCTCAAAAACTCACCTTCTGAAATGGTAGCCGAATTTTCGCTGTTTATAACATTTGTACGAACTACTTCTAGTATTTAGTAGCTATAATACAGGTTATTCAATATTTTTAGAGTAAATCTGAAGCTGAAAAACAAGTATTAGAGTCATTACAAACAGCCTTAGAACACTGTGATCTAGATGAATCAAATCCTAAATATCCACTTTACCAGTATAGAGCTGCCACTATACATTTTAAAATAGGTAAGTATATTAAAAAGTCGGATTAAAGATGTATTCTATAACACTCAAATTTTGGACTTCATTGTCTTTATTTGTTAGTTGATACACAACGTTTTGGTTAGTGACCTTCTTCAACCGTTTTCAAGTGATGACTAAAAACTGTTCTTAAAAGCTACGACTTATATACTATCCGTTGCTGACAGAAGTTTTACCGACTTTTCACGCTTAAGCAACGGCTGCCAGATATTCGGAATGTCGATACTAAGCTTGCTAAATACATTTTGATTGTTTACAATTATTACAGCTTCTTTAATTTTTTTTCTTGCAGTGGGTTTCTTCATGAATGATTTTTGCTTCCGACCACTATATGCGGTGTTGTTTCGACCCTGCGTGTTCGGCAATCCCTGACTTCGACGTTTCACCTTGTTCCGCATGATTTTGTGTTTATTAACTTTGATTTCTAGTGGTTTTTTTGTTTTTCCAATGTGTACCTTACCATATTTACAGAAAATTTGGTAGATAAAGTCATTGTTTAAAATACTGTTGTCCGATCGTATTGACCGTATAAGCTGGCAGATCGCCTGAAACAGAATAAAGAAAAAACTCCAAAAAAAATCAAAAAATATTTATCTACGTTTCGGTGGCACGTCTACCGTCGTCTTTAAGGTAAAATTAATTTATAAAAGTTAAACTAAAAATAAAATAATATTTAAAATTAAAATTTTGACAATTTTGATATCAAAACTTAAGAAATTTTAAGCTCTTTGTTAGAATCGAGAACGTAATGTCATAAATGACATATTGATCTATTATGACTGGTATATTAATTATTATTATCAAAAATAAAAAGAGTGGTGTGTTAATTAATTTTAAGTTTTTCTGAAATTACCTAAGCATTAAGCAAAGGTAACCATGAACTGATATGATGCCACATAATTATCTTTATTTAGTAATATATATGCACTTTCTTTTATTTTACGTTTTTTGAACAAGTTTCCTTTGCTAAAGTACTAGGAGCTTTGAAATGTATTTTGTACAGGGTGGGCCAAATTGGGCACTTTTAAAGGGAAACTCCCATTTTTAAAGGAGATAGATGAAAACTAATGTCGTTGTCCGGAGCCCAATTTTCGTCAATAACATAATGGTAAAAACCGCACATCGATATCTGTTACCATTTCTGAGTTACAGGGTGTTTTTCAAAAAAGTGCATTTTTTAAAAATCGCTGTAACTTTTTTGCTATGGAAAATTTTGAGTTTTTGTAAAAACATTTCCAAAGCAACTTTTTACGTACAATTTAATGGTGTAAATATATTTTTTTTACAATCACTAGTTTAATAGTTATTAACAGAAAAGTCGATGTTTTATATGGGACACCCTGTATATTTTTGAATAATTGAAAATAACTTTAAATTACCTTTCCAAAGAGATAGCACACTTAATATTTTGCTCGAGTTCTCTTCGAAATAAAGAGTTTTTAATAGTTCGCCCACTTTGAACAAGTAGGCTTAGGACGCCGCGGGGCGCGGCCATGATAAAGAAAACAAATGCTTATTGGTAATTGTCAAATTGTGATTTTGGCTGTAAACACGCCGTAATTTAGTCAAATCTTTTAAATAAATTTAAAATGAAATTTGAAAATTATGAAAAATGGGATATGATAGTTTGTTTTATACAAGCTGGGGAGCATCCAGAAGCAGCAAGCAATTTATACCACAATCAATATCCAGAAAGAAGAAAACCTTTTAAAGATATTTTTGGAAGATTGCGACACAACCTTATTAATAGTGGCCAGTTTGAGAAAAAAAGGTCAAAACAGTATATAACAAATAGGGATAAGGAGTTAGAAGAGATAGTAGTTTTAGGAGCCGTTCAAAATAATCCTAAAACGTCAACACGAATACTGAAAACGTTAACAGGACTGGCAAGAACTAATGTTAGAGACGAACTTTAAAGAAATACAAATATAAACCATACAGGACCAGAAAAGTGCATCATCTGGACCACTGAATTGTATTTGGACTGACGAAGCGTATATCAGCAGTGTCGGTATTTTTAACCGCTATAACTCGTATACTTGGGCGCAAAAAAACCCTCATTTAGTAGTCGAGCTAAGAAACCAAGGAATATTTGGGTTTAGTGTCTGGGCAGGTATTTTAGAGGTAGGATTATTGGCCCGTTAATTTATGATGGTACCCTCACCTCTCAACGATATTTTCAAATTTTAAGGCAACAAATAGAACCCTTCATTGATGATCTACCTCTAATGGAACTCGGAAACATATTTTTCCAGCAAGACAGGGCACCGCCTCACAACGCTGAAATTATTAGTAATTTTTTAGCAGATAACTTTGACAATAATTGGATAGCTAACCAAGGTCCCATCCGTTGGCCAGCGAGGTCATCGGACTTAACGCCCATGGATTTTTATCTTTGGGGAAGACTGAAGGACCTTATTTTTAAATTACCTATACGTTCTAGACGAGAATTAGAAGTAGCGGTTGTGCAAGGGTTTGCATCTCTCACCCCTCTTGAATTGATGAATTCTCCAAGAAATGTCCGGAAACGGTGCCGTTTGTGCATAAGAGAGACCGGTCGACAATTCGAACATCTCCTGTAGCTAAATTTCTTGCGCTGGTTTATTACTTTTTATTGTTGTTTTTTAAATTTTACGACATCATTCATTGTAAATATAAGTTTCATTTTATAAAATATTAAGTGTGCTATATTTTTGGAAGGGTAATTTAAAGTTATTTTCAATTATACAAAAATATACAGGGTGTCCCATATAAAACATCGATTTTTCTGTTAATAACTATTAAACTATTGATTGTAAAAAAATATATTTACACCATTAAATTCTACGTAAAAAGTTGCTTTGGAAATGTTTTTACAGAAACTCAAAATTTTCCATAGCAAAAAAGTTACAGCGATTTTTAAAAAATGCACTTTTTTGAAAAACACCCTGTAACTCAGAAACAGATATCGATGTGCGGTTTTTACCATTATGTTATTGACGAAAATTGAGCTCCAGACACCGACATTAATTTTCATCTATCTCCTTTAAAAATGGGAGTTTCCCTTTAAAAGTGCCCAATTTGGCCCACCCTGTACATTATCATTTCAAAAAATGGACAACAGGTTGGGTGAAAAAAGTTCACAAATTGTGCATAATAAATCTCCAAAACGAATTACACAATTTTATGGAGAATAAGTACGTATTTGTTACTGTAATCGTCACCTTTTTAAACGGTGAAATCATATTTTGGTCAGGCTACTTTAGTTGTGTCTGTGAATGTGAATGTAAATTGATTTACTTTTATTCATTTTCAAAGGATCTCTTTGGCATGGTCATGCCTGGGACGGTTCACCAGATACCAAAAAATATGCCATTCAACTAGCTCAAAGGCATTATGAGAAGGCAACTCGTTTGTTTTTGCTCTCAGGCGATGCGATTTGCTTCCTTACAAGTCAAATGCAAAAGGTCGCGTTGACGGAGTTTTTAGTTGAGGGTAAGTTGAATACATTTACTTTATTTAACTCTTTATTTGTTTACCATTTTTTTAATTGGTAATATAGATAAATTGCTTATAAGATTAGCTATGTTCGACCTTTTTTCCATTTAGGAGTAATACATTTTCTGCTCGTATCGAATTTTCTTACATTAGAAATACATTCCACTACGTACACAAGCATTTAGTCGAGGCAATGAAGAACTAAAAAGGCCAAAAGTTTAGAATTTTTTGCACTAAGACGGATCGAAACGCGGTTTTTTGCACTCGCTTCCAAAATTTTTTTAAAAAAATGAACCTACTTTGTGACTTATACAAACCGCAAATTGCATTGCTGCAGCCAAAAATGCATTCAAAAAATGCATTTTTTTAAGACGGCTTTTAGAAGATTTAATAACTTTGTAAATATGAGTCAGAACTGGCCCAAATCGGTTTCTCAGGGGTTTTCAAAGTCGCCGATCACGATTATGATGTTCAAATTGACCCCCAGCCGACCTGAAGCTCAGGAACGCCGATAAACGTCAACTTTGTGGGACTCTCCCGAAATTCACGCGGGGAAGGAGAGAAACTCGACGCTCGGGGGTTTTTTGGGACGCTCAATTCTAATATGGCATCGGCGAATACCCCCCGGACACCTGGTGCGCCGGAATCTGGACGTGGACGTCATTTCCGAGAGTTTTCCTAACAAGATTGCCAAAAACAACCCGAAAATCATTGTGGGGGCGTTTTTGGGGGCCCTGAATCTACATTTCACGTTCAAAACGACCCCCTGAACACCTGGTCTCGGACCTCATCTCCGAGGGTTTTCCTTACACAATCGAAAAGGACGAACAAAAATCGTTATGGGGGTTTTTTGGGGCGCTGAATCCAAATTTCACCCCGAAAACATACTTCCGGACAGCTGGTGCACCAGAACCTCGGCCTGAACGTCGTCTCCGAGGATTTTCCAGACAGGAGCGCAAAAACCTAACCAAAGATTGTCTTAGTATTTGACACATTCATTGATGTTTAACTCTCGCCTGGGAAAATTCTGATTCAGCGTCCCAAAAAACCCCATAACTATTTTGGGCTCGTCTTTTTCGATTGTTTGAGGAAAACCCTCGGAGATGACGTTTAGGTCGAGGTTTTGGTGCACCAGGTGTTCGGAGGTACGTTTTCGGGATGAAATTTGCATTCAACGCCCCAAAAAAACCCCATAAAAATTTTAGGTTTGTCTTTAGCGGTCGTGTCTGGAAAACCCTCGGAGACGACGTTCAGGCACAGGTTCCGGTACACTAGGTGTTCGGGGGATCGTTTTCGACGTGAAATTTGGATCAAGTGCCCCAAAAAACGCCAAAAAATGGCCACAATGATTTTCGGGTTGTTTTTGGAAATTTTGTCAGGAAGACTCTCGGAGATGACGTCCACGCCCGTTAATAAAAGGAAATGTAAAGATAGTATGTTTTGTTGTATGCGAAATGCGGAACAAAGAATATTTTTCAAACAATAAATTTAAAATTTTACAAAAATACATAAAAGTGTTTCCTTTTATATTTAACATTTATATTTTCTCCTTAGGTAGTGCAGCTTTAGGCGTTAAACTAAGGCACCTTCAAACATGCCTAGATTATTTTCTAGAAATCGACGAAATACTTCAACTCCTATTGGATAAGAAAATTGAAGTAACAGAAGAAAACAAAGATGGTCCTGATGACGGAAAACCATTTAAAACGTTGTACTCATTGCTTAAACTAGTAAAAAACCGTTTACAATACGTTTTAAAAAACTTAGTTAAAATTTGTCTTTCTAAGCCAAATCCCAGTAAAGACTGTCCGAAACTAGCGAAAAATTATAAAGCTTGCTACACAGCCACTTTTTGTTTAACTGATGAATTAGACTGTGACCATCTCTTAAGAAGTTTACATACGGCTTTGGTTGATATAAGGAACATTTTGAAAGATGGCAACGATTCGTAAAAATTGTAGTTAGTACTTTACGATAAAAACCTGTTTTAATCCGGATAAATCAGTGGCTGACCAACTCGGTTTGTGTGTAAAATAAGTGCCATCCTAACTATGCTTTTGTAGTAATAAATATTTCTATGTAATTTTATTGGTTTTAAATACAGTTTAGGTGATCTCAAAATGTATTAATAGATTTTTTATTGGATTCTAAAAAGGGAAGTAAGATATTGTCGATGTTTAAGGAAAAGGAGGATATTGTACCGGGTGTCCAAATAAGAAAGGACGCCAGCTGTATCTCAGAAAATGTTTATTGCACAGCGTTGGGGAAAATATTTTTACTAAAAGTGGTCAAGATAAATAGCTGGAAATTATTTTCAAATTTCTAAAATGGCCGCTAGTAACTACAATCTTAAATCTAAAAAAGTGATGTTTCTGTAAATTTTGCTCTATTAACCTAACAAAAAAAAATACCTGATCTTTAAAGTCGAGCATAATTTGAACCTTTTTTGTTTAATAATTTTTGCTGTATCTCTAAAAATAAAGCGAGTGGTGGAGGGAATTTAAAGGTTTCCGTAAAAAACACTCTGTATCTTCAAAACGGCTAAGCCGATTTTAACAAGCTTAGGCTAGTTGACAAGAGCTTTTCTTGGGCTATAAATTTTATAATTTTTTCGATATTCCGATAGAAATCGTTAATTTTCTCAAAAAAATTAAACGCATTGGTATATTTTTTTTATGAAAAAGTAGCTACATAATGCCTAAACAAACTCGCGAAAACCGTATCTCGATATCTTGTTCCTTACCTAAAATTTAGGCCAAAGAAAATTTTATAAGTCAATATCTCAAAACTATAAAACATAAACAGAAAATTTATAGGACATTAATTATGTATTTTTACGGAACCTTTAATTTGGGCTATATATTTTTTTTTCTAAATGCAATACTTTACGAGTTATAATAAAAAAAAATCGAATTCCTGGGGTATACCTTAAAAAAATCCCAAAAACTCGATTTATTGATTATAACTCGTAAAGTATTGAATTTAGGCGAAAATATAATATAACCTAAATTGAAGGTTCCGTAAAAATACATAATTAATGTCATATAAAATTTCTTGTAGCTTTTATAGTTTTTGAGATATTGACGTATAAAATTTTCCTTGGCCTAAATTTTAGGTAAGAAACAATCGATATATGGTTTTCGCGAGCTTGTTTGAGCATAATTCAGCTACTTTTTTATGAAAAAAATCATACCAATGCATTTAATTTTTTTGAGAAAATTACCATTTCTGTCATAATGTTGAAAAAAGCCGTCTAGCGGCGACATGTGAAACTAACAAAACTTCAAATATTATAAAATTTATAGCCCAAGAATAGCTCTTTTCAACTAGCCTAAGCTTGTTAAAATCGACTTAGCCATTTTGAAGATACAGAGTGCTTTTTACGGAAACCGTTAAATACCCTCCACCACTTTATTTTTAGAGAGACAGCAAAAATTGTCAAACAAAAAGGGTTCAAATTGTGCTCGACTTAAAAAATCAGGTATTTTTTGTTAGGTTAATATAGCAAAATCGGCAACTTTTCGTTTTCGAGATATTCATTCATCAAAACGATATGAAGAGTAATGTAAACAAACCTCATTGGTTAATCACTAAATTCGGCAACTTTTCGTTTCGAGATATTCATCATCAAAGTTGAGAATCAAACAAACCTCTTTTACACTATTCCTCCTTTTTTTTGCACAGACCTCTTGATTTTTACACTAGTAACACAATATTTTATGAACACATTTTAAAAACCTGTTCTTGTATTTGTTTTTTACCTTTTTACCATTTAATTGCAACCTTTACCATGTATACACTAGGGAATTATTCAGCAAACATGGTCGCCCCGTTTAAAAATCGAGCTTCGCAATTTAATGGAAAAAAGTGTAAAATAAATATTAAAAAAATGGTTTTTAAAAGGTGTTTATAAAATATTGTGTGCCAATTTAGTATACATACAAATCAAAAATTGTGTGCATAAAGAAGGAGGAATAGTTTAAATGAGGTTAGTTTGATTTTCAACTTTCATGATGGATATCCTAAAAACGAAACGTTGCCGAAAACAATTTAGATTCGTGATCAGCGCCCCCAAAAACCCCCATATACCAAATTTGGTTGTTAGATTTCAGGCACCGTTTTTATTGAAAAGAAGCACACAAGGACAACCAAAACAATTCATTCCTGATTTCACAACCTGTTACCCACTTAAACTGCTGATTAGATTTTTCTGGATTGAAATTTCACCTGCAAGTCTTTTTTTATGGTAGTCAGGTTGTTTATATTTAGTATAGGCCTATTTTTATTTATTATGTTTGATTTTGCAACAAAACTTTGAGAAATAAACCGCTTGTCCAACAGGAAACACACTTCATAATAAACAACTATACAGTCTTAACAGCTAATACACTTTTCCAAATATCAGTTATGTTTCTAACTGTGTCTTTATCGATTCAAATTAAAAAATAAATCTGAGGTTTCCAACGAACTAAACCCCAAGCGCAAACTTTAAGTAAACGCGTGTGCGAGTGCTGATTCCATTTTCGTATACAAAAGTGGGCATTTTTATTTTCCATTACATCGTTATGGTTATTTTTAGCTGCTTTGTGTTATGTTTTTTGTATTGTTGTTGAATTCTTGTAAGATATTAAGAAAAATAGATAAAATTATATTGACTTTTAAATGATTTTTTTATTGACAGAACAAAAAAAATAGCAGGTCTTCTGACAATTTCAAAATATAACAGGTATCAAAATATAAACATATTTACAGGTTCAAACATATTTTCAACACTTTTTGAAGAGAAGCTTCATGCAGGGAAAGATTGCCGTATTTGTCAGTTATAATGTTCGCACCATTTCGTAGCAAAGTTATAACATTTTTCTGTCCTGTTCTCGCAGCAGCATGTAAAGCGGTTAATCCCGTGCTATCAATTATATTAACATTAACGTCATTTCTTATTAATTCTTCCAAATCATTTAGATGCCCTTTCTCGGCTCTGGTATTGAGTTATGTTTGTTTTTCTATTGCAAATTCCAAGATTTTAATATAAATAAATAATGTCTAGCTATCAGTTGCTTACCAATGATAAAATGGCGTAAAATTAGCATATTACTGGTATCTAGTGTAACCTAATTTGCATTGAATTGTTTTTGTTGTTAAAATTAAATGTTACCATTATTTAAAATTATAAATATAATTATTTAATTTAACAAAGTATATTTTTTGTAGAAATCTGTTTTATTTTCTACAATTGGTGCTGTTTACCACATCACATTACAAATAAGAAAATAAAATCATAGTAAAAATAAATATAAAATTTATTTATATTTATGTAAAAAAATATATCTTTTATAACCTTTACCATACAATCTAAATGAGTTTATCATAATCTGAATTAAAGTACGACGTTTTTAATCCACACACGTGCTAATTCGAACATCCATTAACATGCAATTGCCCAATTTGGACGAATTGGAGAATCCGGACGCGTTTGAAAATTTTTAAGTTAAAATCTGTCATTTGGTCTAGCGAGCAGAAGCAGGTGAACTTATTCAGTTAGCCTGCCTTATCGCATTGCGCTTCAATATAAAATAGCGTATTGTAGGCGGAATATTATGCTGAATCCATTTCTGTATAAAAAGTGGGTATAATTATTTACAACCACATCGTTATGTCCATTTTTAGGGCAGGGGAAAATTGCCGTATTTGTCAGTTATAATATTCGCTCCATTCCTTAGCAAAGTTATAATGACATCTATCTGTCCTGTTTTCGCAGCAGCATGTAAAGCGGTTAATCCCCTATTATCAGTGTATTTACATAAACGTCATTTCTTATTAATTCTTCCAAATCATTCAAATGCTCTTTCTCGGCTCTACCTATTAAAGCTGCATTGTTGTCCTTATAATTCTCTGACGTAACCTCATTTTTAAACTCATCAAATATAAAAACATTATTTTTTTAGTTCTTTCATCGGTTCATCTAGAAGGCCTTTCTCCGAAGTAATTAAAATTAGTATTTTCGTTGGGTAAACCTTAGAGCCATTAATTTCTTAAGGTACTTTGTATAAAAAAATATTTTTAGGACATTCACCTTTGGAAACCCTACATATTTTATAATAAACTTTAGATACCTTTTCTGCAGCTGAGTATAATCTCTAATCATTGTGTTAACATTAAAGTCATTCTTAGTAATTCTTCTAAATCATTAATCCCTTTCGGCTACCTTAAAGCTGTTGTTGCTATAATCCTATGTAACCTCATTTTTAAATTAAAATAAATATGCGGTTTCAACAATACTTTTTATTAGACTCACTTGAACCACAATTTTTAAAACTAAACCGCGTTTGTCGAATTAAGCTAATGTTGTCCTTATAATTCTCGTAATGCAACCCATTTATAATGTGCATTAAATTATATACAACATTTTTCACATGGTTATGTTCATTTTAAGCTGCTTTGTTAAAAACAGCTACATGCAGAGGAAAATTGCCGTATTTGTCACTTATAATGTTCACTCCATTCCTTAGCTAAGTTATAATAACATCTTTCTGTCCTGTTCTCGCAGCAGCATGTAAAGCGGTTAATCCTTACTATCAATTGTATTAACATTAACGTTATTTCTTATTAATTCTTCCAAATCATTTAGATGCCCTTTCTCGGCTCTACCCATTAAAGCTGCATTGTTGTCCTTATAATTCTCTGACGTAACCTCATTTCTTAAGTATTAATTCAAATAAATTAGTTTTTTCGTTGGGTTAACTTCAATCGGAGTCATTAGAGCCTTGCTACGAAGTAATTAAAATTACTTTGTATAATAAATATTATATTTTAGGACATTCATCTTTGGAAACCCTACATATTTTATAATAAACTATAGATGCCCTTTCTCGGCTCTACCCATTAAAGCTACATTGTTGTCCTCATAATTCTCTGACGTAACCTCATTTTTAAACTCATCAAATTTAATAAACATTTTTTCTAGTTCTTTCATCGGTTCATCTAGGAGGCCTTTCTCCGAAGTAATTAAAATTAGTTTTTTCGTTGGGTTAACCTTAGAGCCATTAATTTCTTGGGATACTCTGTATAAAAAATATTTTTATATGTTCTATAATAAACTTATATTTTGATAAACAACCGCCATATTGTACTTTTTTAAAAATCGGTCATGTTTCTAACTGTGTGTCTATCGATTCAAATTAAAAAATAAATCTGCAGTTTCCAACAAACTTAACCACAAGAGCAAACTTTAAGTAAGGTGCGGTGCTTATTTTTACAAGTCATTAATTTACAACCACATGGTATGTTCTTTTAGTTTTTCAGTGCGTTCATGCAGGAGAAGATTGCCGTATTTGTCAGTTATTAATATTGCTCCATTCCTTAGCAAAGTTATAATAACACTTTCAGTCTTTCGCAGCACATGTAAGGTTTCTCTTACTATCTTGTATTAACATTAACATATTTCTTTAACATTCTACCTTTTTGGAACTCAAATTACATCATTCTTATGGATAAGGACATTTTTGATAGCTCGTTTGCTCAGTTGTTAACTTTAACTTTAATTTCTTACAGATCATTTATTAAAGAATCTGTTTTCTCTCATCTGTTTCTTACATATTTCTATACTACTTTAGATTGCCATTTTCTGGTCATCGTACCTAAGTACGTAACTCATTGTTTCCTTATAATTCTCTAACGTCACCTCATTTTTAATTTCATTAAATTTAATAAACATTTTTTTTTAGTTCTTTCATCGGTTCATCTAGAAGGCCTTTCTCCGAAGTAATTAAAATAGTTTTTTCGTTGGGTTAACCTTAGAGCCATTAATTTCTTAAGATACTTTGTATATAAAAAATATTTTTAGGACATTCACCTTTGGAAACCCTACATATTTTATAATAAACTTTAGATGCCCTTTCTCGACTCTACCCATTAAAGCTGCATTGTTGTCCTTATAATTCTCTGACGTAAGGTAACGTAACTCATTTTTAAAGTCATCAAATTTAATAAACATTTTTTTTCTAGTTTTTCCATCGGTTCATCTAGGAGGCCTTTCTCCGAAGTAATTAAAATAAGTTTTTTCGTTAGGTTAACCTTACAATTAGAGCCATTAATTTCTTAAGATGCTTTGTATATAAAAAAATATTTTAGAACATTCACCTTTGGAAACCCTACATATTATATAATAAACTTTAGATGCCCTTTCTTGACTCTACCCATTAAAGCTGCATCGTTGTCCTTATAATTCTCTGACGTAACGTAACGTAACTCATTTTTAAAGTCATCAAAAATTTAATAAACATTTTTTCTAGTTCTTCCATCGGTTCATCTAGAGGCCTTTCTCCGAAGTAATTAAAATTAGTTTTTTGTTGGGTTAACCTTAGAGCCATTAATTTCTTGGGATACTCTGTATAAAAAAATATTTTTAGGACATTCACCTTTGGAAACCCTACATATTTTATAATAAACTTATATTTTAATGAAGCAACAGCGATATTTGACTTTTCGAAAAATTAGTCATGTTTCTAACTGTGTGTCTATCGATTCAAATTAAAAAATAAATTGCGGTTTCAAAAAACCAAAACCACAAGACAAACTTTAAGTAAACGCGTGTGCGAGTGCTGAATCCATTTTCGTATACAAAAGTGGGCTATATTTATTTACCACCACATCGTTATGTTCATTTTTAGCTGCTTTGTGAAGAGCAGCTACATGCAGGGGAAGATTGCCGTATTTGTCAGTTATAATGTTCGTTTCATTCCTTAGCAAAGTTATAATAACATCTTTCTGTACTCTTCTCGCAGCAGTATGTAAAACGGTTTATCCCTTACTATCAATTGTATTAACAGTAACGTTATTTCTTATTAATTCTTCCAAATCATTTAGATGCCCTTTCTCGGCTCTACCCATTAAAGCTGCATTGTTGTCCTTATAATTCTCTGACGTAACCTCATTTTTAAACTCATCAAATTTAATAACATTATTTTTTTTAGTTCTTTCATCGGTTCATCTAGAGGCCTTTATTAAAAATTTTCTTGAAACCTTAGAATTTGTATTTAATAAAAATTTTTTAGCATTCCTTACTAAATTAAATAAATTGATTTCGCATTCAGAAACGGTTAATCCTTAATCAAGTGTTAAATAACCATTTCTTATAATTTTCAACATTTAATGCTTTCGCTTAGAAATGCAGCCTTATTCTCTGCCTATTTTAAATTCACAATAATTTTTTCATTCTTTCATGTTCATCTAGAGCCTTGCACGAGTATTAAAACTTGTATAAAATTCAGGCATTACCTTGGAAACCCTACATATTTTATAATAAACTATAGATGCCCTTTCTCGGCTCCACCCATTAAAGCTACATTGTTGTCCTTATAATTCTCTAATGTAACCTCATTTTTAATTTCATTAAATTTAATAAACATTTTTTTCTAGTTCTTCCATCGGTTCATCTAGGAGGCCTTTCTCTGAAGTAATTAAAATTAGTTTTTTCGTTGGGTTAACCTTAGAGCTATTAATTTCTTGAGATACTCTGTATAAAAAAAATATTTTTATTACGTTCACCTTGGAAAACGCTACATATTTTATAATAAACTTTAGATACCCTTTCTCGGCTTTACCTATTAAAGCTGCATTGTTGTCCTCATAATTCTCTGACGTAACCTCATTTTTAAATTCATCAAATTTAATAAACATTTTTTTTTCTAGTTTTTTCATAGGTTCATCTAGGAGACCTTTCTCCGAAGTAATTAAAGTTAGTTTTTTCGTCGGGTTAACCTTAGAGCCATTAATTTCTTGGAATACTCTGTATAAAAAAAATATTTTTAGGGCATCCACCTTTGGAAACCCTACATATTTTATAATAAACTATAGATGCCCTTTCTCGGCCCTACCCATTAAAGCTGCATTGTTGTCCTTATAATTCTCTGGCGTAACGTAACGTAACTCATTTTAAAGTCATCAAATTTAATAAACATTTTTTTTTCTAGTTCTTCCATCGGTTCATCTAGGATGTCTTTCTCCGAAGTAATTAAAATTAGTTTTTTCGTTGGGTTAACCTTAGAGCCAATAATTTCTTAAGATACTTTGTATATAAAAAAAGACAAAGGACATTCACCTTTGAAAACCCTACCTATTCTATAATAAACTTATATTTTGATGAACAACCGCGATATTGTACTTTTCTAAAAGTCAGTCATGTTTCTAACTGTGTGTTTATCGATTCAAATTAAAAAATAATTCTGCAATTTCCAAAAAAATACTCCACAAGCGCAAACTTTAAGTAAACGCGTGTGCGAGTGCTGAATCCATTTTCGTATACAAAAGTGGGCATTATTATTTACCACTACATCGTTATGTTCATTTTTAGCAGCTTTGTAAAGAGCAGCCACATGCAGAAGAAGATTTCAGTATTTGTCAGTTATAATATTCGCTCCATTCCTTAGCAAAGTTATAATAACATCTTTCTGTCCTCTTCTCGCAGCAGTATGTAAAGCAGTTTATCTCTTACTATTAATTGCATTAACATTAACGTCATTTCTTATTAATCCTTCCAAATCATTTAGACGCCCTTTCTCGGCTCTGATTTTGAGTTCCAAATTCCAAGATTTTAATATAAATAAATAATGTCTAGCTATCAGTTGCTTATCAATGATAAAAAGGCGTAAAATTAGCATTTTACTGGTATCTAGTATAACCTAATTTGCATTGAATTGTTTTTGTTGTTAAAATTAAATTTTACCATTTTTTAAAATTATAAATATAATTATTTAATTTAACAAAGTATACTTTTTGTAAAAATCTGTTTTATTTTCTACAATTTGTGCTGTTTACATCACATTACAAATAAGAAAATAAAATCATAGTAAAAAAAATAAAATTTATTTACATTTAGGTAAAAAAAATATATCTCTTATAACCTTTAACAGATATATATCCAAATATATTTTTTATATTCTGAATTAAAGTGCGACGTTTTTAATCCAGATACGTGCTAATCCGAACATCCATTAATTAACACGCAATTGCCTTAATGACAGTCCGGACAACTTGGATAATCCGGACGCGCTTTAACATTTTTAAATTGATATCTGTTATTTGGCCTTGCGAGCAGAAGCCGGTGAATTTATTCAGTTAGCCTGCCTCATCGCATTGCGTTTCAAATTAAAATAGAGTTTTATATGCAGAAATTTATGCTGAATCCATTTCTGTATAAAAAGTGGGGATTATTATTTACAACCACATCGTTTTGTCCATTTTTTGCTGCTTTGTGAAAAGCACTCAGTCTAAAAAATCCTGTGATATCGATATCAACATTGTTGTCTAAAAAACTAAAAACGACGTCGACATGTCCGTTCGCTGTATCTACATGCAGGGGACGATTGCCGTATTTTTCAGTTATAATATTCGCTCCATTCCTTAGCAAAGTTATAATGACATCTTTCTGTCCTGTTCTCGCAGCAGCATAATAAGCGGTTAATCTCCTATTATCAATTGTATTTACATAAACGTCATTTCTTATTAATTCTTTTAAATCATTCAAATGCCCTTTCTCGGCTCTACATATTAAAGCTGCATTGTTGTCCTCATAATTCTCTGACGTAACTAAAGGGAAACAAATTTTTTTTAGTTCTTTAATCGGTTCATCTAGGAGGCCTTTCTCCAAAGTAATTAAAATTAGTTTTTTCGTTGGGTTAACCTTACAGCCATTAATTTCTTGGGATACTTTGTATAAAAATAAAATATTTTTAGGACATTTATCTTTGAAAGCCCTACATATTTTATCATAAACTTTAGATGTCCTTTGTCGGCTCTACCCATTAAAGCTTGGTTGTAGACTTTCATTTTAAACCTCCCCATTTTTAAATTTAATAAAGTCCCATTAATTTCTTGGGATACTCTGTATAAAAAATATTTTTAGGACATTCACTTTGGAACCCTACATATTTTATAATAAACTTTAGATGCCCTTTCTCGGCTTTACCCATTAAAGCTACATTGTTGTCCTCAGAAGTCTCTGACGTAACCTCATTTTTACACTCATCAAATTTAATAAACATTTTTTTACTAGTTCTTTCATAGGCTCATTAAAAAGGCCCTTTTTTGAAGTAATTAAAATTAGTTTTTTTGTTGGGTTATCCTTAGAGCCATTAATTTCTTGGGATACTCTGTATAAAAAATATTTTTAGGACATTCACCTTTGGAAACCCTACATATTTTATAATAAACTTTAGATGCCCTTTCTCGGCTTTACCCATTAAAGCTGCATTGTTGTCCTCATAAGTCTCTGACGTAACCTCATTTTTAAACTCATCAAATTTAATAAACCTTTTTTTACTAGTTCTTTCATAGGCTCATTAAGAAGGCCCTTTTTTGAAGTAATTAAAATTAATTTTTTCGTTGGGTTATCCTTAGAGCCATTCATTTCTTGGGATACTCTGTATAAAAAAATATTTTTAGGACATTCACCTTTGAAAACCCTACATATTTTATAATAAACTTTAGATGCCCTTTCACGGCTTTACCCATTAAAGCTGCATTGTTGTCCTCATAATTCTCTGACGTAACCTTATTGTCAAACTCACCAAATTTAATAAACATTTTTTTCTAGATCTTTCATAGACTCATTTAGGAGGCCCTTCATAGAAGTAATTGAAATTAGGATATTCTGTATAAAAAAATGTTTTTGGGACATTCACTTAGGGAAATCCTACATATTTTATGATAAAATTTAGTTGCCCTTTCTTGGCTCTACCCATTAAAGCTGCATTGTTGTCCTTATAATTCTTTCAGGTATCGGGCTAATGAAATAATTAAAATTAGTTTTTTCGTTGGGTTAACCTTAGAGCCATTAATTCCTTAAGATACTTTGTATATATCTAAAAAATATTTTTAGGACATTTACCTTTGGAAACCCTACATATTTTATAATAAACTTTAGATGCCCTTTCTCGGCTCCACCCATTAAAGCTGCATTGTTGTCCTTATAAATCCCTGATGTTACCTCATTTTTAAACTCATCAAATTTAATAAAAACAATTTTTTTCTAGTTCCTTCATAGGTTTATCTAGGAGGCCGTTCTAAGAAAGTAATTAAAATTAGTTTTTTAAGGGTTAACTTTAGAGCCATTAATTTTTTTGGGATAGTCTGTAAAAAAATATGTTTAGGACATTCACCTTTGGAAACCCAACATATTTTATAATAAACTTTAGATGCCCTTTCTCAGCTCTACCCATTGAAGCTGCATTGTTGTCCTCATAATTTTTTGACGTACCTCATTTTTAAACTCCTCAAATTTATTATTTTTTTTAGTTGTTTTATTGGTTCATCTAGGAGGCCTTTCTCTGAAATAATTAAATTTAGTTGTTTTGTTGGGTAAACCTTAATTTCTTGGAATACTCTGTATAAAAGATTATTTTTAGGACTTTCACCCTTGGAAACCCTACATATTTTATAATAAACTTTAGATGCCCTTTCTCGGCTCTACCCATTGAAGCAACATTGTTGTCCTCATAATTCTTTGACGTAACTTTATTTTTAAACTCCTCAAATTTATTATTATTTTTTCTAGTTCTTTTATCGTCTTATTTAAAAAACAATAACATTCCATTGATAGCGCTGTCTCTAAATGGTATTTTCTTTTAATGCAGCTACTTCTTATTTTTGTCATATTTAAATTCTTAGGTCCTTAATTTACAAAATAATAAAAGTGTGCCCAAATTTAAAATAATTTTTAAAATTATTAATATTTTTTTATATATAATTTAAAATATTTTTTTTTGACTGCCATCTTAGAAAATACTGTTTTCAACCCCTGAATAAGGGTCGAAAACAGCACTACACAGAGAGGTAAAATTTTTACCTCCCTGTTCCAGCAGAGCATACCAATTAATTTTTGTCTTGTCAATGCCAATGTCCTAAGTGATTTCAAATCTTAACGTTATACTTTGACAAGTTTTTAATACAGGGGTTTATACAAACATTCAAAACCACAATTTAATAATAGAACACAAAATTCAAAGATAATTTTCGAAAATTTGAATGAAAAGTAGTAGAAAAAATTATATACATTCCTCTAGACTACTCTAGAGTAAAGTGCATTCCCTCCCTTGAATCTTAATGCCCTCCGCTTTGCGTCGTGCATCAAATTATCCGCGGGAGGAAAAGTGGCACTTTCCTCCCTTGTTATGTAAATAACTATTGTTAAAACTCGTTAAACAATTTTGGGATCGCCTGACAAGTACTTAAACCGATAAAATAAATTACCAATTCCTTTAGCATTACACATTATTTTTCGTAGGACATATTTATTAAATTCCAAGGTAAAGTAAACGTTATTTGCAATTTTTTTGCACTTCCTAGTTTTAAGGGTCAATGACGTAACTAGGTTTGGTTTGCAGATTTCTTATTTAATAAGTATACAATTATTAGTTTACCGATTTTTAGCTTAATTTAAACATCCTTTAATTTATTCCAATGCCAGCTATCTTTAAGAATGGTCTCTAGGATACCTGTTTTTATTTTTTGTTTTGCTAATATATATTATTGGGAGCATTCTGTGTACTAAACTGTTTACTCTAAACGTAATTAAACATTTTGCTGCGTCCCTGAAAGTTATTTGAAAAATAGCTATTATGGAAGTTGTTGACTAATATAAAATCCTTCAGCATAACGATTTTATTTAAGTTATGCATTTTACGAAAATTGTCGCTTGCTTGCTTGCAGATTGGAGGCTCTTATACCCCCCGGATAGCTATGCTCAGGCATTTGCCAGCTTGCCCTTACCCCTCCAAAGCTTAGCAAGAGGCGGAGCAACCCTTTTGCATTGGTTACACTCCTGTTAAATCGGGTTAAGAGAGGGGCTAGACATATTTCTTAGGAACTCCGATGTAGTCCGGTTCGAAACCGTATCGAAGCCCCCGACTAATTCAATTAAGGAAGCTATTTAAATGCACATTCAGTTGTTGCGAAATGCAGTAACAAAATCCAGATATAACCGGTTTCTTTTAGTTCATTTTTTTGTCCTTACGAGCCTGTGCTCTATACAGCCATATGGTCAACGTCACCACGTGTGATTTTAAAAAAAGGGTTATAGGAATCACTCCGGACTCCGAAACAACACTTTTACAACATTTTAAATGGCGGGGTAAGTCTCTCTTTGATCCCCGAAAGTAAAATCAGTTAATACGACTTCTCCTGCCGGCTTTTCCACAAAAAAACTATGTAGTTTTTTTTATCGCATGACTCTACTGGATCGAAAATTGTCACTTCACCTTCTTCCACAAATTTTAGGTTATGCCACTTAAGGTAAACACTCTATCCATAAAAAAATTATATTGACGCGTTAAGTAAACAGTTTAGTGTAAACGGTATCGTTCAGAGACGTAAACATACTAAACACCAACGAATTATTGGTCCTTGAGTTCGTTGCTAAACACACTAAGCAGTTTAGTGCACTGAACGCACCTATTTTGGCGTGTTTTTTGTATATTATATATTAGAGTTGTGTATTACCTCTGACGTAAATCTTGTACATAATGACTGATGGCGGTAAATATAGGAATACTGGCTATGCATTTATCACCTTCTGCAATGTTTGGCAATTCTCTTAGCATTATAATTTATTTTATGTAGAATATATTTAAATCTCAGAGTAGGGTGTACAATTTTTAAAATGTTTTTTACTTTCACCACTCTTCAAAATGTGTTACTGGTGGTGTGCTGTTAAATTTTAGGTACTTAAACAGCTTCTATTTTTCTCTGTACCTAACATCAAATTGAAACCTTCCATAATTTATTGTTTCACTGATGCGTGTATTTTTATTTTGTTGTGTTCTTTTTGTGTATTGTATGCTAGGGTTGTTTATTACCTTTGACGCAATTTTTTTTCAAAATGTTTCACTGCCTGTAATAACTTTGGTCATTTTATTATAGAAGTGCAGATGAGCATATTATTATTATATTATTATTCGAGTATTTTTTCACAGGTCATCTTAAATAGGTTTTTAGATAGATTTTCCTTTGTATATAAATTCTATGTATTTTAATAAGTATAGTGATTATATTGACGGACGTAAAAGGTGAATTTTAAATATGCAGATAATTGCTGTACTTTGCAGTATAAAACGTGCTTTTTTCAACTATTCTTAAAACTTTAATTGAACCACAAGTTCAGTTTGTCAACACTTAACGATACAGAAGTAATAATATATCACAGCTAAGAAAAGACAAAGACTCGAGTTCCTTTCTGTAATTGTTGTAGATATGATATGTATTGCTGTGGCTCATTCTTTTATTACAAACTATTATTTGTGTTACTTGACAGACCTCTGCGGTTCGGTTCCAAAGTGGATATGTGCACTAAGTCAAATCATCGTTACGAACTGCCAGATCACCTAAAAAAGAAACCAAAAATCTTTTAAAATTTAACAAAAAATCAACGACGTTTCGGTTACAAGTCGGTCTTGGTTTTGATAAATCTAAAAAAGTAAATTAAACAATAATTAAAACTAACATTATTTAACTTTTGCCTATTTTTTGCATGTCTGACAAGTAACACGAAAAATATTTTTAATAAACTATTTTTCGTATTGCTAAAATTTACTAGTTGTTTTTAGCAACAAAGGCTGTGGTTTAGCGTTAGATTGTAAGGTATGAACATTTTAGCATTTAGTTCTGTTTATTTATGTAAACAATAATTTCTTGAAATATAAAAAACTGTTATATAAACGTGTTTGTGCAATTTCAATAAAAATCCAGGTCTCATGTCATATTTAGGAGTGCTAAAGAGGCATTAAACTACTGTAAACTAGGAAATCATCAATTTTATACACATAAAATGAAAAAAGGTAAGCGGTTTTTTATTTTACTATAACGTTATTTTAAAAAATACAGAGATTTTTAAATGCTTGATATTGGTAGCCGTTACTATGTGGCTGTTATATTTGTGTCTAACTTCTTGTTAAATCACAAGCAATCACATTTATTTAAAAAGCCTTTTTTATATGTTATTGTGAGCGTGATTTCTTTGCCACCTACCGTTAAGTTCTTACTTGCTTTTCTTCGTACCATCCCTCCGAATTATGTCTTCAAATCACGGAAAAAATTTCAACTGGGTATTTAGACCCATATATCCCAGCGGTGTTTTCTGATTTCGTACACTCGCGTTTCGTACACTTTAGAAATTTACCTGAAATATTCTTGTTTCGTACACTGAATTATTTAATTCATTTTATGCTTCTCGTTGTTCGTAAAATTTTGTTAACAATTTCTACGTAGGTATAATTTAGAAAAACTCAAAAGCCGTTAGTTCTGGTCGATCATGGTTAGTTCTGGTTACTCAAAGTGGCTTGTTTTTCGTGTGCTAAACAAGATGTCGGAAACTGAATAATTATTTTGTGTGCGAATTAAGAATATTTGGGAGAAATTTTTGAGGTGTACGAAACGCTAGTGTACGAAACAAGAATAAATCATACCAGTTCTGAAAATCGAAAAGCTAACAGAAAAGCAAAAAACCAACAAGATCAAGGTCAAAGGTTCTTTCAACAACTGCCTAAAAAATAAAGTGCTTTTTTGCTGGAATAGAAGTAAATATATTTTTTTCGTATGTAACCCCCTCCCCCCAATACCTCATCGCCTGACTCCAGATTTTAATTTCACCACAAACTAAAGTCTGCTTTTCCGTTGACCGGGGGGCATGGAGGTAAGTAACACGCGGCATCGTCATTGTCATGCCGGTCGTAGTTTTAAAAGTAACACGCGAGCTGGCCAATTTACTGGCACAATACTGGTGATATTGAGTGCTACTTTGCACTATACTCTTTTACTGCGAAAACATCCAAAATTCACAGTCAATCAAGCAAACAATTGAAACGCTTCCTTTATTGGCCCTTCAAAGGTAGTTGCACAAATTCGCTTGGCGAATATGTGGAAAACAATAAAGGATTGGGTGACAGAAAAATAGCGAAATAACTATTTTCTTTATTATAATACTTACATTTTTTTAATTATAAACCTTTTTTGTTCTAAATAGTTAACCTTTATTTTATCTACTTTGCAAAAAGCGATAAATGAAACTAAATGTCATGTTTGTCCATCTCATAATTATACAAAATGGGATTAATAACTATGAAATATATACATATATTTTTTTAAATGGACTCCATTTGACTTGAATGAAATATGTTTTTTAATAAACTTTCTTTATTTGTTAAAAGCCATCAAAAATAAAAGTAAAAATTATATATTCGTAACCAAGACCTACAAAAGATAGACCATCCTCCTGTTTACCCCCTAAGGGGATAAATTTTCGAACAAGATTTAAATGGGACCACCTTAGATCCTCCTGAGTTGAACAAAAACAGAGTCAGAAAAATTGACCTCTGAACTACGGAGTCATCGTCAAACATACACAAAAAATACATACGAGCAAATTGCAAACCTCCTCCTTTTTTGAAGTCGGGTAAAAATGGTTTTGTTTCTCCTTATAAATAAATTACTTAGGTATCTATTTTCCGAATGGCAATGATGGGTGTAACTTACCTCCATGTAGCCAGTCCGCGTGTTACCTTCAAAAATACGAATAGGCATCCCGAGTGGCGATGCCGCGTGTTACTTACCTCCATGCGACCGGAGGCGTAACCATTTTATCATGAATTCCATTTCACTGATCCACGGCCACGTTTGAGAATGAAGTCTGGAGTCAGCGAGGAGGTATTGGGGGGTTACATAGATAGGCTGTAGCTCTGTAACTCTTTAAGTGGTTGTAATTCGACAGCACTATCAAAAAAATCCGCAAACTAATTGACCAAACTATCAATTAAACTCATCCCACTGACCTTTGAGGGTGATTTTGGGGGTTTGGGGGATTTCGGATATTGTGGCCACGGAGACTTTTCATCAAACTATTACTATGCAAAGTTTAAAAACAATTGACCGAAACCCATTTACCATAAGAAAAATCCCAGTGACCTTTGAAGGAGATTTAGGGGGGTTGGGGGCATTTTCGGGTGTTGCGCCATGGAGACTTTTGATCAGCGTGTTGAGAACTATCACTACGCAAAGTTTAAAAACAATTGACCGAAACCCATTTTCCATAAGAAAAATCCCAATGACCTTTGTGGGAGATTTAGGGGGGTTAAGGGGGTTTTCTGGTTTTGTGCCTGTGGACACTTTTAATCAGCGTGTTAAGAACTATCAGTATGCAAGTTTGAAAAAAAAACCAAACCCATTTTCCATTTAATATGTAGTATATACATGACATATTGCAATAATTACAACTTTTTTCTAGTACCTAATAGGTACTTCTAATGGACAGGAATTTGTAGGCTTTTGTGGCAAATATTTAAAGAAAAAAAAAAATAAAATAATTATAATATGTCTAATAAGACCACTGCATCCCCCGTGGGTAGGAATGGCTAATTATTACTAAAAGCAACCATTATTTTTAAATTCTGTCTTCAAAATAGTCAAAAGTTACTTGTTGTTTGTCAAAATCGGCCGTAAAATAAAAAATCCATATTAAATATCCGCCATTTTGAAAATTGCCCAAATTAACAATTTTTTGGCCCAGTGGAGACGGTTCAAAAATGTACCAAAAAGGAACAAAACGAGAGGAACAATTTTGTATCAATTGTCTGGGCAATAAACATCCCAGCTAAGCCCTTTAGTGTTTTTTTTAAGTTGTTTTTTTAAAAATTTGGGGGAAAAGCGGGGGTTGGCGCATTTTGGGATAATTTATTGTTATAATTGGGAGACCCCCACAAAAATTTTTTGCGTTTGACAGTTCTCACTTTTTTTTTGTTATGCAAAGTGTTTGTGTTGTTAATAAAAGTAAAAAGTATGAATTTTTATTTAACTTATATTTTTTAAAATCTATAAATTTGATATAAAAATTTTAAAACGTACAAACAAACACTAATTAAACAGCCAGACAAGACTGCCAAATGTCCCCTTTTTCGCCCAAATGGAAAAAGTAAACCAAAAAACTTTTGGTTTTCGTACCCAAGAAAATGAAGCGCATTTTGAAAAACGGTGTCTTTAGGGGCCCAATCGCTTGTTAAAACCGTTGCCTTTAGTAGCTTGATTCAGTCCCCCGGGGGGCCCCTGACTATACAGTTGTTCCACCCACAACCCAGGAAAGCTTATGTTGCGACATTGCAACATATGACTAGAAAGGGGAGTACTGGCTAAACGGCGCTGGAATTAAAAAAAAGATTTTGGCAGCCAAGGCCATTAATTGAAAAGACACTAAGCACAATGTCACCATAACCAAACATTTTGTTTTGGTTTGTGTATCGTATTAAGATCGTATTGAATATACATAAAATTTTCTTATATCCTAGTTAAACAATACGGCCAACAAATTTTGTTTGTCTTTGGACATACAAGCTAACAATTTTTGTGATAGTGGTGTAGTTAATTTCTAAATGGCATCAGGTTCTTTACCTTCGGGCTCCGGAAATTTGGGCTCAGTTCAAGGATCAGTGGGTCCAGGCTCGTCCCAACCAAATGTAAGTTGAAAAATAAATCTTTGCATTCATGTTATTTAGGAAAAAATAGGCTTGTTAATAAGTATACACTCGAGTCTCGACTCGAGTATACATATAAAAAGGAAATAAACATATTAACATAATGTAAGAAAAAATATTTAAAGGTTTTGGACTAGGTTTTAGATTTATACCAAAATCCTTAAAATTTTAAAAGGCCTTTGACCGAGTTTCAAATAAGGTCAGCTAAGAAATATCTTTTTTAACGTTTTTAAAGCTAATAATATGGTAAGAGTGTTAATTTTCTTGACTATAACAAAATAATAGTCTTAAGTTATACTTAAATTTATTTAAATAACTTCATTATCAAATAATTCATACAATTTCACTAGCATTGCTAAGAAGTTTTTTTCCCCCAATTTTTATTCGGATTGTTAAAAAACCAATTTTTTCAAAAATTCCTCCCCAACCAAATTTTATGGGGGTTTTTTTTGGGGGGCCCAACGAATCTAAAAAATTTTTTTCCCAACGTTTTTTTTGGGGTTTTTCTCGTTAAAATAAACTAACCTTATTTTTTTTTCCCCCAAAATTTTTATTTTTTTAAAAAGTGGCACACAAATTTTTTAAACACCCTTTTTAAAAAACCCTTTTTATTTTTATTTATTTTCACCTTTTTTAAAAAGCTAATTAAAATGTATTTGAAGAATAAAATCCCATATAAAACTCATTAAGTCAGGAAATTGATTGTGATTATACCAAGATTCTACCTAATATTCCACTGACCAAATAATTATTCCTGCTTTCTTTGTTTTTTCCCCAATGTCCAAAAATATTCCTTGTAGCAAAAAATTTTTAAAAAAATGATACCAGTTATCGATAATCATCCCTTTAACCGGCCCAAAAATTTCTGCCTGAACATGGTCTTTCAAATTAAAAAGTTCTTGGTCTTTTTAAAAAAATAGTGTTGTTTTGTAAGAAATAAAACAAGAGTAGCCGTCATCAATTGACCTGCTTTCTATCTGCTAGAATCATCTACATACTACTAAGTAAAAAATAAATAATTTAAGTACTTGTAGTAAAAATAGTAACAGTACAGAAACTTAAAAGTTCTACAATAAAAACACTATTAGTATAATGACATGAATAAAGAACATAAATATACCAAGCACAGCTAAGTAAAGGCATGGGGGATCACTTTGTTAATCCATGTATTTTTTTAGAGTTATTTTAAAGGCATTTTCTATTCCTAGCTTTTTAATTATTGAGGATAAAGCTTGGGATATAGCAATAAATTCATTTAATATTTATAAGAGACATGGCATTAAAGAGGTTTTATTTGTTTTACTGATACAGAAATTATTAATGGAGGTGAGGAATTTAAAGTAAAGTAAAGTAAAGTGATCTTTATTCATCACTCAAACTATTACAAATAGGAACAGCTTATCAGACTTGTCATACAATAAATACTAAGTAAATATATAAAATATACTATAATAAATACTAAGTAAAATAAATAAAATAAAATATTCCAATTACTACACATTAAAATGACAATAAAATGTCTTAAAATTACATAAACACAAAATATTAACAATACAACCCAATCACAATTTAAAATTTGCATTGATAGGTACTCATGTACATCATAAAAGGCTTGTCCCACTTAGAAATTCTGCAAGGTATTTTTCAGGAATTAAGTAGTTTTAATTCTACCGAAAAGTTGCAGAAATTTATTATAAAAAATAATTCCCTGAAATGTAGGGGAACTCTGACCGACACTCAAAAGAGAATATGAAATATGTAGGTGATTATGAGTTCTTCTGTTATAATTATGGATATCAGAGTTTCTTTCAAATCCAGCTTCATTCTGTCTCACATAAATTATATATTAAGAGGGACAGGAGAGTAAAGATTTCTAAATGCACAACAAAATACACCTAACAATCATCTGCAAAACAAAGACTCTATTAACATATGCTGAATTTCCCCAAAATATTAATCCATATGATATATGCTACTGAACTAAACCGTAATATGCCAATTTTAACAGATTTGGTGAAACAGACACCTTTAGGTATTAAATCACAAAGCATTCAGTATAGTTGTTAAATCATTAGCCCTTTCTATACGCACTGCTCTTTTAAATGAAGTTTCCTCTGTATGCGACATTTTTGTTCTACCGTATCCGTACGACACTGGTACGGAGGATGTGTGTCGCATTAAAAATCCACTGTTTTGTATAAAAAAAACAACGATTTCATTTGAAAAGAACTTTAATTTCTAAACAGATATAAAACGAAATGTCAACTGAACAGTTTTTTCGTATGAATACTTAAAAACACCAAATTAAATTATGTCAAACGTATGTATATACGGCTTGAACGTAGATCCCCACCACCCGGGAATTCAAATTTTAATGTGTAATACATTGCACGTATCCGTAAGGCGCCCGTGTTTGAGTCCACAAAACCTAATATCCTTGTATGAAGTTCCATGACAAATTGATTATGCCTTTTTGCATCTTGATTAGTGGTATAATAAAAATATATATTTTAGGTGTCTGTTCAGGAATTTACTATTAGAGTGCCTAAAAATGGACAGAGAAAATATCATGTGATGAGGTTTAATGGAAATTTGGGTGTAGATTTTGGAAAATGGTCTCAAGTGAAGATGGAACGTGAAAATAATATGAAAGAGTTTAAGGGAATTGATGAAGAACAGCCAAAGTAAGTTTGTTGATGTTTTAATTTGACAGAATATTAACAAATTTTTGGGTACTTAATACATAATTAGGATATTAAGTAATTGTAAATAATAATTAAATAAGATTGATGACCATCTTCATCCCTGTCACTCAATAAGTTTATTGCCAAGATATTTTAAATTTTTTGACACCCCAGAATATGTGAATCATTTCAACTGACAGGACTTCTGTTATACTGATAACATCAAAATTTGCTGAAATTATGTTGTGAAAAAATCTCCCATCTTGGTTCTTATGCCTTTAATATTCTAAATAAAAAGTGTAACTTTGCAGTCATTTCTAAGCACTTTGATTGTATAGTGATAATCCAAAAAATGAAAACAATAATTTTTATATTTCTTAAATTGTATACTCATTCCTTAATAGGATGACATGTGAGTTGGTTTCATCTCTTCTAACAAAAATTCGAGCAAAAATTGGACCATCCTTGGGCAAAAAAATATGTAATTCTTGGCTTTTGCTGCTACTCTAACCTACCTATAGAGGATTTTATTAGCCAGTGTTAAATGATTATGTGTGAATGAGTTCTGTGTAGATACTCCACTTTCTCAGGAAAAATCTTATGCTTAAAATAAGTTTCAATTTTCTCTAACACATATAAAAGGTTTCACTATGTTTTCAGAGACACCCTGCATCTATGTATAAATTTTGTGAGGTTATCTACAGTGAATTTATCAATGTTTTTTATTAATTTTTTTAAAATTCTGTATAAATGGGATACTCATTTCTTACACAGTAGCGCAGCTAGTAGTGGATTACTAGAACAGAACTTTTCATAGAATCTTAATTTTGATGTAATATTTTTCAAATGGTATATTGACGAATGTTTAGCTACTGTTCTCAATAACGGAATTGATGATAATCTAAAAGCATTTAATAGTTTTTATCCAAACTATATTTATTAAATGATAATATGAATTTTTTGAAACAGTGAGATCTTACAAATCCTTGCCTTCCGAATTTAGACTGTTTGTTAAGGGCGCAAACTGCATTCTTCTTTTGAAACATTCCCAATGGAGAGTAGAGTTGCTGACATTGATGGGTCGGCAATGTATAAAGTGCATCAAAGATATCCATTTTCGTACTATGTACAGAGACGAGATACAATATTGACTTTGTACAAAACATTCTGTACAATGTCAGCACCGTATAATTTCATGCTTTGTTTGTGACAATTATATTGCTATCCTTTTGCAAAAATATAAACATATATATTTCATTTAGATTTGGTGCAGGATCAGAATTTGGTAGAGAGGCGAAGGAAGAGGCTCGACGTAAAAAACTTGGTATAATTGCAAAAAAATACAGACCCGATGATCAGCCGTGGATTCTAAAATGTTATGGAAGCACTGTCAAAAAATTTAAAGGTAACATTCTAATATAAATTTACCCCTCCCTAGCAAGAAAACCGAAAATAGTGATCAATTTTTAAGCTACAAATAATGATCCTTGCTACGTCAATAGAAGACAGATTGTTTGGTTCCCCTGTTAAAAATTTTTTAGAACTGAATTTTACATTAAATCCATGCCCATTTTTAAAGCATTGCGATTTCACTCCTTTCTCTAGTTCTATATAATAACAACTTAAAAACGTTTAAGGTTGCTCGAGACGGTACTAAATTTCTAAAATATGTATTGATTAGTTTTATTCTCCTTATCATTTTTAGTGCCTATTTTTAATATATATTTTTTTTAATTTAATAAACGATTTACTTATTTAAAAATAAATTAGGTTTCATGCGATTGTTGTCGTTTCTAATATAAAAAAGGGAATAAATTTACTTCCTTACTACTTTTAGGTATTAGAGAAGGCGGGATTTCGGAAAATACAGCCTACTATGTTTTTACCCACGCAGAAGATGGAGCCATTGAAGCTTTCCCGTTGCATGAATGGTACAAATTTCAGTCGATACAACGTTATAAATCTTTATCTGCAGAAGAAGCAGAAATGGAATTTAATAAAAGAAATAAGCACTTGAATTATTTTTCGCTGATGTTAAGGTAAAGGAAAAATTCTAAAATAAATAATATTACTGATTTTTATACCATATTCTATTTAAGTTATGAATATAAAAAGAATATAGATTAAAGTAAAAGTGAGATTAGTTATTTGGTTTGATGAACTTATGTAAATTAAAAAAAATTGTGGCAATATTTTATTTTATTTATTTTTTATTTATTATAGTTATATTTCAAAGAATACACCGTTTATATTTTCCCGCTAGTATATCATATATACAGTTTATTTATTGAATGTGGACAATATTATTTTTATATTCTTTTTTTTCAGTTTTTATTTATGGCTTTTAATTAGTGATGGAACGGACGTCCGGTTCAAGTACCGAATCCGGCAAGTCCGGCCATTTTCCCCGGGCCCGGTCCGGCCGGGTTTTTGAAAAAACCCGGGGGTGCCCCCCCCGGAAATTTTTTTTTGTTTTTAAAAGGGGAAAAATAATTTAATAAGTCATTGGAAATACAAATCTTGGGTAAAAAAAGCAGCACTTTTTTTTAACTGATTACAGGTAATCTCTAATTCTCTTACAAATAAGGAGAAACACTGTTAATAATTAAAATGTATTTTTTTTAAATTATGATGAAAAAAAAAGTTTTTCAGCTTTTGGCTGGTTATTCTAGAACGTTTTTTTTCATAAATGTTCCAAATTTCTAAAAAAAACCTTTTTGAATACACACTTTTTCTGGGGGCTTAAATATCGTTTAGCAACTTGGGCTCCATTTGGGAAAATCATCCTTGTGCCCTTTCCACCAATGTATTGGGTCAGACTTTCTCTCCTGTAGGGGCTTATTAAGATAATTTTCAAACTGGTCTGCTATTTTTTGTTGTGGTCTACACTTACATTCCATTAAAAAAAAGGGGGGTAGAAATTTTTTTTTTTCCTTTTCCCAAAAGGCACTTCTTGATGTTTCATGTTTCCCCGGGTTTTTCATCACAAAACAATCACTGTCATGTATGTTTTTAATTTAAAAGTCCCCTTTCAGTGCTATTATGGGAATCTCCTTAACTTTATTATCTCTTTAAAAAAAAACTGCTTTGGAGAAAAAAAAATTTTTTGGTGGAAAAAAAGCAATTTTATACCAAAAGGGCCAATACAGTAGCAATGACATAATTGGGATTCTGGTAAATTGGGTTTAAATCTTTTGTCAATTTTTTTCTAGTGGGGATCCCTAGTTGTTTCCATGTATAAGGGAGTCAGCAGAAAAAAACCCCCGTAAACTAGTTATAATAGGGAAAAACATCTGAAATTACTGATTCTGTAAAGCTAACTGTTTTTTTCACTTCTTAAAGGGGCTTAAAAATCTTACAGCGGAGTTTAAATTCCCACTGGTAGCTGGTTAAACTTTAAAGCCAAGATTTTCTTTTTGCCAATAAATGATGATGGATCTTTTCAACTCTTGCAATCTTTCCAGCATATAGAATGTAGAGCCATCTAATTAGTACATCTTGCATAATTTTTTTTTCAAAAAAAAACTTTTGATGTCTGTATATGTCCTGTTAATTTTATAATCTTAAGTTAAAAAGAGAATGCAAAGTCAAATTATACAAAATTTAGCACAGTACACAATTTCCATAATACCCTCAATTAGGTAGGTGCAAATTGTGCCTTAATTTTTTTATTGTATTATAAATCAATTAAATATATCTCTAATAATTTTAAAATTTTCTAAAAATTCTTGCAAAAAGTTTAAAAATATAAATTTTTATGTTTTTGTGCATTATTTGTTATGTTTTTTAAATTTAAAGGTTGGTTTAATACCTGTAATTTCTGCTGCTAAATTGGGTTTAAAAGCTTGTCCTTGTTATAGAAAAAAAATAAAAGGCGAAGAAGATATAGACTTAGATGATGAGGGTGAGAAAGCCAAGAAAACTTCAAAAAAAGACAAAGAATTAAAAATTTCTGACATGGACGAATGGATGGACAGTTCAGAAAATGATTCTGACTCGGAAAAAGAGGAGAAAGAAGATGAGGGCGATGAAGAAGGGAAGGATAAAAAGAAGAAAAAGGGCAAAAGTAAATATTTAATGCTAATATTTTAAAATTAGTGTATAAAAAAACGGGCAATTCCTTTGATAAATAATTTCCATATTATTTATAATGATAGGTAATATAGTTTAGAGGTTACTAAGAATTCATTAAAAGATGGCTTGTGGTTCTGTAGTCCAGGAAAATTTTACTCCAACAAATTTTAATTAACTGAGGATTTTTATTTAAAACTTTGTTATGACAAATATATAGATTTTCGGAAATAATAAATGCAAAGACATAGATTTCCGGAAATATTAAATGTTAGGCTGTCGCTGCTTTATTGTCTTCTACTTCTGTTTATTTGGTTAATGGCTTTTTATGTACAATAAACAAAAAAAGAGTGGATATGATAACAGTAGACATGTTTCAGATATCCCTAAACCTAAAAAGAAGCGGGATACGGATTTAGAAGCAGTTGAAGATTCAGATGATGGTGACGAGGAAGGAAGAGAAATGGACTACATAAGTGATAGCAGCGATAGTGAGCCAGAAAATACCAACCTTGATGGAGTGGCAGAGGAAAAGGGTTTAAAGTAAGGTTCCTAATTTTATTATTACCTTAATTAAACCAGTAAAAATTTCTTCATAAAAGAGTTGATAAACTATTAAACTGGGCACTCATTTCAAATTAATTTAACAATTATGAACAAAATATTATATTCAATTCATTTACAAAGAATACAAATCTTTTGGTAAACCTTTTTTTTTTTTTTTGTTTTTTTTTTTTTTTTTAATTTTTTTTTTTTTTTTAAAAAAAATTTTTTTTTTGGGGAAAAAAGGGGAAAAAAAGGGAAAAAAAAAAAAAAAAAAAAAAGATTTAATTTTTTTGGGGATTATAAAAAAAAAGCCCTTAAAAAAAAAAAAATTTTTTTTAAATTTTTAAAAAAAAAAAAAAAAATTTTTTTTGTTTTTAAAGTTCACCATCTTCGGATATCTACATAATTTATTTTCAAAACTTTAGGACCTGAGTAAATGTAATTATTTTTGTTTTTTATTTTTAGAAAACTTTTGAACTCGGACGAAGAAGAATCCGAGGACTCTGATGAAGAAAAAGACAAAAACAATGAAGAGGAAGAAAAAGAAGAAGAAGGTGAAAAAAAATCTGAAGAAGATAAGGACAAGAAAAAGAAAAAGAAGGATAAAAAGGTGAAATAATAATAAAAATGAATAATAGTTGTTACAATTGACCAAAACCATTTTAATTCCCAAAAAAATTTAACTAAATTTTGCTTTAGTACTGAACACATATTACACAAATTTAAAATTGGGACAAGTGGGGTAAGTTCATATTTACGACCAAATAAACACATTAGAAACAAATTATTTTATAACTTTATTATTAGAATAATTTTGAAACTAAAAGATGTTTAAAAATTTTTTGGGTGAAATTTTTTTTAAAAAAAAAAACGAATAAATACATACATTTTTGGGTTTTTTATTTTCCGGGGTTTTTTTTATACTTTTCCCCCCCATACTGGGGACTTCAAAAAAGGGGGGGGAGGGGAAATTCCTTTTTTTTAAAAAACCGTATTATTGAGGGTTTTTGGAATAATATATTTAATTTTACAGAAGGACAAAAAGAAGGAAAAGACCCTGATGATGATTTTTCGATTATCAGAGACAAAGCAAGAAAAAAGAAAGTAGATAAGAAGGATAAAGTAGAAAAAAAAGAAAAGAAAAAAAAGACAAACAAGAAAAGAAAGGTTAGTTAAAAATTTTTTTCAGAAATACTTTTAATAAGATTACATTAATTGTTCAGACTTTTTTTTTCTGTTTTTTGTTTTTTTAACTCATTGAAAAGTCTAGGCACATTTTTTTGGGGTTTTCTGGGCTTTAAAAAAAATAAACAAAGTTTGAGAAGTTTTTCCCTTTTTTTTTAGCATTTACCCCTTTCAGTTTAAAAAATTTAAAACTAGCATTTCCCCCCGTAGACAACAATTTGGTTTTTTTTGGTTTTTCCCTTCTCGCGGAATTTGCTCCCCCCTCCCTTCCACTCCACCTCAAATCACTACGCTCCCCGCGCTTCGTCCCCGTCCCACTACGCGGGTGGCGCCGTGGGCGAGAGCAATTTTTATTTTTTTCGTATTTTATTTTTTTAATTGAACCCCCGGTTCCATACAAACTTTTATAATAATATAATTAAATAAACATACTTCACAACACAAAATTGTTATAAATTCAGGGATAAATAAGCTAAGTCACTACCAGTTATTCAATAAATTGTTGATTTTCTATCAATATTTTTTTTTAAAGCTTGCAGTTTATGACCTCAGATATTTGGAAAACATATTGGTAAAAAGAAAGTTTTATTCTATCCAAATACTAAAGTTTTATAGCGTTTTGAAATTTAAAATTGCTTTTCCTTAAAATCATAAAATTTGACTTAGCCCGTTTTTCCCCTGTACCCTTCAATTTTTATACTTCTGAGTCCAGTCCATTCTACCCATTTAGGGGGAGTTTCCTAAAATCCTTTCTTAGCAGACGTTTTCTATTTTTCTGGGTAATCAGAAGCCTCTTTACCAACTCCCATATTTACAACTTTAAAAATGACAATTTTTTTATACAAAATTTCATCCCCATTTTAACTCTGCCTCCCTTCTCCCCCCCCCCAAGGGATGTAATTCCAAAAATGTTAAAACAAATGATTCTTAATCGTAATCAATAGCCTACTTACCAATTTTCATACTCTTTAGTCCAGAAATAACAAAGTTCGATCTAAAATTTTACGCTCCATTCTACCCCTTTAGGGGAAAAGTTTTCTAAAATACTTTCTTACCTGACGTCTCCTTTTTTTCTGCATAAACATAATTACCAACTGTCATATTTACAACTTCAAAAATGACAATTTTTCTATATAAACTTTCACCCCCAAGGGTGTAATTTTAAATTATAAAAATAATTAATGTATTAATAACTATATAACAATTTTATATAATAAAATACCCTCCCATTTATTTTAATAAAAATTTCAAATTTTTTTTAAACTCATAAATTCTCATTACTGTTTAACTGACCGATGTTCATTTTTTCCCTTTTAATTTTCATTTCCCCAAAAGTTTATTATTTAAAATAATAAAACAAAAACAAAAACAAGCCAAAAAAAAAATAAATAATTTAACTAAATTTTAAAAAAAAACTAAAATTTATTTATTACTCAATTGAACAAATTGGTTATTATTTAATTGAACTTACTCAAAAATTATATATATATTGTTGACAGTGTCCATTGACAGCTTTATGTTACATTACTATCGCAACTATTCACCGACTACAGTCTAAGCCGCTTTGCAAACCCACTTATCTTTAATAATTATTACTAATAAAGAGAAGTTTTTGCATTAATTTTTCAACGTTTAAAAAAAACAGCATATTTTATTTAGAGGAATTACTTTTCATCTTTTCTATTAACTCACTGTTCGGTTTTTAAACGAGGCGCCATGAAAATTTGACTTTTCCTCATATAAAATAATATCTATTTTGGGATTGTTTATTTATGAGTATTATTGCAAATTTTTTATTAATAAATGAATATAGTATAGGCAACTAAAAATGCATAATATTGAAGATTTAGTCTAGTTATAATCTTTTTAACGACAAACATTAAAAACATCTGTTGGTTGGTTTTCTAATACCAAAAACATATCCCGAAAAAGTCAAGAAAAATTATGATTTTGACAATTTAAAACATAGGATCACAAAAAAAAATTGTATCTAACTTAGGCAATAATTGTCGATTAATGATCCCATCATCGCGCATTAAATGGCCTGGATCATTAATCAATACCATTATTGATTAAACAGCTATAAATGACTCAGAACAAACAAAAGTATGGTGTTATTTATTTTTGAATTCGAGGGTGACGTTTCCTTCACAGTTTTACTACATAATAAGTTTTTTCTATTCAAATACATTCTACCTACCTACATTACCGGTTTATTTTTTCGTGGTTTATTACTTCTATAAAAACTTGGTTAATATATAGTTATTTTTAGAATCAGGAGTGCTCTTAAAAAATACAAAAAAATATAGATTTTCATTTGAGAAAAATAAGTTATGAAATATAGTCAATATACAAAAAGCATTTTAATCTTGCGTCTACACGATTTCTAGCCTTACCTAGTAGCGCCTTGTAGTGAACCCTCTAGGACTTAAATAGAATTAACACTAATCTCCAAATAAATAAACATTTATTTTATTTTTAGTGCAAATAGCAGTAGATCAGCTACACCTACTATTGACAACAAACGTAAACTTGTAAACGATGCTTTAGCGGGGCCCAGCAAAAAACCAAAATTAGATCTGCCTAACTTTATCCCAGGTAAGAATACCGAAATATTATTTTACATTAGTTAAAGTATTACGTTCCTTAGTTATTTTTGTATTAATTTGTTTTATTATAAATTAATTTTTATATTTTCCCATTTTTACGTAGGTAGCTAAAAACGTCTTGTGTGTTCTCAAAAAATATTTTTAAAGACACGCTTGCACATTTCTGCAAAATGTTTTTTTTAATATTAACTTTTATATTTTACAATTAACTTCAGTTTTAAAAATTTGTTACTTGTTCCCCTTTACATATTAGCCACTAAATGGTATTTGTAGAAACTGTACAGTTAAAAATTAAATTTGACATCAGATGTGCACAGGCTGTCCCAAATTCGATTCTCATCATTGGGATCTCGGAAACTTGAAGAGATACGACGTCGATAAAATGGCCGCAAAGTTGCGCAATTTGATGCTGATCTACATGCCACCTTAAAAGTTTAAAAATTTTAAATACTTTCGAAGATTTTTGAAAAAACCGAATATTCGCGATTTCATTTTAATTTTTTTATGACTTTATTTAAATACATATAACAAAATAAATTTAACATTCTTATTGCTACTTTTTCTGATCTACAAGACAGTGTCATTAGATTTACACACCGACGTTTTGTCTTCAAGCTGCTATCATCAACTTTGTTTTTTTTAATACGGCCCTGGATTTTTTATTCATAATCAGCGACCCCCAAAATCCCCATAAACCAAATTTGGCGTACATCGGTTGATTTTTGAAAGATAATGATTTCTTTGAGATTAAAAAAAACTTTCCGTGACACATAAATTCTGATGGAGGATTCCTATTTTTTATGGTCTTTTTGTAATAAATATACATAAAAACAAATTGTGGGTATTTAAAACCTGTTTTTGGAGGTTAGAAAGTTTTTGTGATGTGATTTAACACCAGATTCGTGTTTCAAGAAAAAAATACTTCAGGATACATATATATCCCTTTTAAAGTACATACCACTTTTTTGTGTTATTATTAGTTACAATATTAAAATAATTAAGATTTTACAAAAGCAATATAAAAAGAATAAGTAAGATTTGTGCCTCTTAAAAAGTCTATGTAGTTTGTATAGATGAAACTTCTAATTAGTGTATGAATCCTTTCATCAGACTGCACATATTTTCGCAATTTTTGGAGGGTTTCATTTCTGACGATAATTCTGTCAAATCTTCTAAATCTTTTCTTTGTTGGATAGTTTTGAGATCATTAACAAATTTTTATATCGTCAGGTGGTCATTCTAATCCGTTTTGGTTAGATCTAGTTAGTTTTAGGTCGTTCTGGTTAGAAAAAACAATAATAAAAATATTTTTATTTATTATAAATCCTTCATTAAATCTACTAAAATTTCCAATAGAAAAAACAACGTTACAATACGACTCTGGCGCTGAATCGGTCAGCGCCAAATAGACCGCGACGTCAAATAACCCCTGTTACATAAGTTTTGAGGAAAAATTGAAACCATTTGTTTCTATCCAAATAAACTTTTATTTTTTTAAACTTATTATATTATTAAATCAATAATTGCTATACAAAAATAATTTAATTTGTTGCCGCCAAGGGTCCGTTTTCTTCTATGACTCGTAATATATGCCTAACTGGTCTCATGAGGTTTTGGACATCATGTATATTTATTTCTCTTACTTTTTGGAAGATTCGCTGCCGAAGTTTTTGTTTGTTTCGTACTTCCCAGCCGTTATCGTAGACTTTCTGAGCCAATCGAGCCCAGAAAGTTTCAATTGGCCTGGTTATCAATCCTGGGCACATACGGAATATTTCTTTGTTCCAGCCAGTCAAGTGTAGCTCTGGCATAATGTGCTAATGCCAAAACTGGCCAAAACATATAATTTCCATCACCGTGATGTACGTTGATAAAATTAAGCAATTTAGTTAAACAATCTCTGATGTAGACCTCGGCATTCACTGCCTCTCCTCTTACATGACCAACAAAAAAACCGGGATACACCTCTTTCCGATATGGCACACCATACCAATACTTTATCTAAAAACTTAGCTTTGGCTTTATATCTAACTTCATTTGGGGTCTCTTCTATATTGTCGGTGAAATATTTTTCATTATCCATGACAATAGATCTGTTATTCGCGAAGTGAACTCGCCTTAAATTGCGACAGCACCTGTTTATTCTTGCTAACTGAACATCAGTATATTTGGGTCCCTTTTTTTGGTATTTTAAACCACTTCTAGCAATATACCGAGAAACAGTTGCGTTGGAAATTCGGAAGCGAGGACCAACCTTTCTGGTAGACTGCCCAACGACATTTTTCACTATTCGAACTAATCTTTCCTGCTGGGCATCAGACAACTTCAGTGGTCGACCACTTTTCGGGAGGTTCATACATGCGATTCCTTCTTCACATTCTGTGAATTCTGTTCGATATATGGTGGATTTCGAAATATTTTCGCCTTGAAAAATCCCTACTATTTCTTTTTTGGGCATTTGTCCAACTAGTTTATAAATACTTCTGCGAATATCTAGCTTGTATGCCATTGCGAAATAAATTATAAAAACTATGACATATTTACTAAAATGGCGAAACCATAGCAACTGTAAATTCCAAGGATCACTTGATATACGGCATCCATATTTCTGCGAAACACCTGGAATTTTTTTCTCAAAACTTCTGTAACAGGTGTTACCCTGCGCCGAGTAGTACTCAACCCCAATCTTACAGTATGTCACAGTCACAATATTAGTGTTTACATAGAATCAGTGTTTTCTGACACAAGAATTGAACTTGGACGACCTTCACAACTTTCTTTGGTGACTGAAAGGCAACCACGATTAAATTTGTTGTACCAGCGTTTCACAGTGGCAAGGCTTTATCGCCAAAAGTTGATCGATAAACTTCAGTCCTAATATCACATGTTGAAAGCCGTTATAAATCATTGCACGAAAATTTTTAATAAGATACAATTCGTCAAACTTTCTAGGGGAAACGTCTAATGGTATTTGTTGCCGAGGCTCAATATATAATTAGTGCCCATGGTAAAGTCTACAAATATATCGTTATGTAAACAAATAAATTGTTATAGTTGTCAAGTTATTCCGTAGACAATACTTTTGCTGGTATACTAGCTTTGTAATTAAAAAAATAAAAAAAAATAATATATTGGTCTAGCGATGTTTCAGTCAGTTAATTTTACTTTATTACAGGGTTAGCTGAATCGGGCATAACCGAAGACGCAGTGCGAAAATATCTCATGAGAAAGCCAATGACAACTACTGAGTTGCTACAAAAGTTTAAGTCGAAGAAAACGGGACTTTCCAGCGAACAACTAGTCAACATTATGACTCAGATTCTTAAGAAAATCAACCCAGTTAAGCAGACGCTTAAAGGAAAAATGTATTTGTCTATAAAATCTTCGTAATTAAAAAAATATATCATTTATACCTATATTATAATAATTAATAAATATGGTGATATGTGAATAAATAAATTATATAAAGGGACAAGTATAAGTTTTTTTTAATCTTTACGTGTTTGGCATTAAAGCATTACTACTTTACATTACACTTTTATAGAAGTTTTTAATATTGAACAAGACAAAGCGTTTTGAATACCACATCTATCGCTTTTTTAAAGAAAACTCATAGGGGTATACCAACTAAGGAATCCCAAGATTTTTATTATAAAGCCCAAAATTGACAAAAGCAGCTTCTCTACATATTCATCTCTAATCCATTTCTTAAGCTCTTGATTGAGACTGGCGCTACAAAATCATTCTTTTATTTAGATATAACATTCAGGTACCTTCGTTGTAATATCTATTTTCCCAAACCAAGGTGCAACTATAAGAGAAATTTAGCAAGTAAATAACTAGCCCGGACAGATCTGATCAACACAACCGAAGGAAAAATACAAACTGCCCTAACAAAGCTAATAGAAAGCTGCGAATTTGGCCTGGACCAATTTTACTTGTACACGACGGATATCTTGCCACACCGAACGGATCATCTCAACGCACCAGAAGAGAGAGCTATAAGAAAATTAAATAAAAAATACGCCTACATCTTCCACTATCTAGATTCTTCACTGACTTTTACAAACCAGATAAAGCAACACATAAGAACGACAGGTGAGGATCCAGTTTTTAGGAGGTTATACAGATATGCACATGTTCGCAAAGACGTTAAGAAGAAATTATTATTAAATGTTAAATCAAGGAATCCAAGGCCAAGCCGGTCACCTATATTGGTAGTACCAAAGAAATCTAATGCTTCGAGAATGATCAAGTGGCGCATCGTAGTAGATTGCAGAAAGGTCAACAAGAAAACCATCGATGATCAATACCCAATTTTCAAAAAAAAAAACATCTTGGACATCTTGACCTGGCAATAAGTGGATTCCATCAAATTAAAATGGCAGTAGAAGAGTTGACAGTACTACCTTTGAATAGAAAGTGGCAACTATAAATACGTAAGAATGTTATTTGGATGGAAAAACGCACCAGTAACTTTTTAACGAGTAATGAACAATGTACTCAAAGGTTTCCAAGAAGTCATCTGCGTCGTATAATGGTTAACATTTTTAGTACATCGCTTTATAAACATATGGTTTATCTATCGAGTATATTAACGTCTGCAAGATACTGGTTTCAAAATTCAAATTGACAAATGTAAGTTTATAAAAAAGAGAAGTTAGCTTTTTGGGTCAAATAGCATCGTTATTCTCGTGGATATAAAATTGAATCCAAGCATAAGCAGGGTATTTTAAACTATCCTATTATTAAAATAGCTAAAGAAAATTTCTTGCCCTCCTTGGCTCTTACGGAATGTTTATGAAATATTTTGCCAAGATTACTAAGCCAATTACCTCCTGACTCAAGGAAGACGTCAAAATTGAATTTACTTAACAATTTCGAACCCGTATAAAAATTTATAAAGGTCTGTTGACCAACAAGCCTCCTTCTCAATATTCAGGTTTCTTTACCAAAAATGCGAACAACTTCGCAGTTGGCGCCCTTCTTTTGTAAGGTAATTTCGTCTTAATAAAAAAATTGGCATAAAAATCGATATGAGTCAATTGATAAACGAGTTTTAGTCAGAAATGGGGCAAAATATTTAAAAAATTTACAACACTGGAGACCGCATACCTAGTAAAGTAGGTATCTTACCAATAAATAGTAGAGAAATTTAAAAGGCACAATTTATTATGAACTGATTTTGGCGTATAGTACGATTTTTCAAGTTGTTCCCATTGCGTCTTTTTCAAAGGTCTACCGTCACAAAACTTTTCTCGTCAAATATCACCTTTCGCAAAATAACGGTAGTACACTATAAGGTACATGTGATGATCCGATTATCACTTATCATCCGCACAAAAATGACTGAGTGACAGTGCCGGATTAAGCAAGCGGGGGGCCTGTAGCAATTTCTATCAAGGGACTTTTGATCTGCTGTGGGTTCAGGGAAAAAATAGTTGATTAATAATCTCTTAACTTGTTGAAAAATTAATAAAAAATTTTCTTTAAGAATATTTTTCCGATTTTTCATATTGCTCATGGGTATTGAGTTATTGTCAAAAAGCTGGGACCCTTTTTTTGTTTATAATAATTGTTAATAACAAATTAAAATTTTGATTTCCAAAAAAAGACAATGTCTTAAAATTAGATTTCACATCAAATGAGCTATCGCTCATATTTTTGCAACAATTCTATCAATTTTTCGCCAACTTTTAGAAAAATGTTAAAATTGATATTTATTAGTGTAGCTTTTGATACCGCTAGCTATCCATTGGTCGGGTGTCCATTGTACCGATACCTAACATTAGTTTAAAAAAGGAACGCGTGAGACGTGACGAATTTAAACTTCTTTGGTTCTGGAAATAGCTTATTTTATTTAATGCTCTTTATGCATTTGGTAATGATCTTACTATGTCAGGATTATGAAATGGTTATAAAAAATTTAATTGAAGGAAATCACTCTTAAGGTAATAAAATATTTTTTTAGCCATGACTTCTATAACTTAATATACTTATATTCTAGAAAATAAGTTTTTGGTATATGATTACTAAATTATACTAAAAATAATGTAGACTGTTAATCTTACAAATAAATAGATAATTTTAACACTTTAAATTAACCATTTCAATTCTGCTACACATCCACGCTAGGTGTGAGGTCAGAGTGGTTGCATACGTCAGACTTATTGTAGAGCTGATTATCGAGCCGACTGAAATTCTACACGTTTATTCGAGCAACTTTTTATAGAACTTGTGCGTTTACCGTATGAAATTCGGTGTTTTATTTACGCCAAGGAAATAGTCGGTTACCGATTGTCTGACGTGGATTATCTTAGTAGCAAAAGTTGTAACTTTTCACGTTTTTGTGTCATCAAGTAAATTCAATATACCACATTTTAATAAGCTTTACTCAAAAAATTACGCTCAGGCAGAAATGAGTGGGTTTAAGTATGCGTGGCCTGTAGCAATTGGTACTCTTGCTACGTGGTTAATCTGGCACTGCTGAGTGATTCTAACTAAATCCTGTGAATTTTATTATGTACCAATTTTCTGCAATTATATCGCCTTTAACTTTATTTACTCTAAAAGTTTAACACTAAAGAAGGTGTGTGTAGTAAATAATAATTTAATTTTACACATAGAGATAATATTTTTTTTTTTTAAAAAATATGACAAATATTAATGCTAGTCTAACGGCCGAGTGATGATCATGTTGTTAAATTTAGCAATGGACTTAGCAATTGTTAAAAGTTAACAACGGTTTAGAATGTTTAACAAAATGTCAGATTTTGGCAGGTTGCCTACTAAAATCATTGAATAACACTGACAATGACGTTTTGTTAAACATTCTAAACCGTTGTTAACTTTTAACAATTGCTAAGTCCATTGCTAAATTTAACAACGCGATCATCACTCGGCCGTAAATCAAATACAGAAAAAGATCTTAAAATTATAGCTAATGATAAACATTTTTATTTATCCATTATTGTTTTTTAGCCTATTATTTTTCTAAGGTTACAAAATATTTAAATGTAATGGGTTGCTTTATTTTTTATTTACAATACTGCATAAAAGTAACGTACGAGTAAGCTGCCTGCATTATCTAAAAAGAACGAAAAATATTAATTAAACTTTCATTTTACTTTGCCGTATTATTTATAGAATATCAGTAACATCTTGTGCTTCTTTTATTTAGGAGAAATCCAAACTGATTTGTGATTCTTCAATGGCGGTAGAATCCAATATACTTTATTAATTAAGAAAAAATCAAATATTACTTGGTTTCACATACAGAGTTTCAGTAAATCAAGAAGAATTTAGTTGCTGGCACATTTAATTCTGACAATAAAAAAGTAATTTATTCAATTAAATTAACATTGCCTTTAATCTGCAACACTGGTATAAATAATTATTAAAAGTGAAATGTCTTAAAAAACAGTTTACAAGATCAAAAAAATAAATTACTCCTTTTGAACAAAAATGTTGCTTTATCTTGTTTTCTATACAAGGGTGTTTAAAACTCCTATCCACATTTGTTATAAAAATAATTAGCTTTTAAAATAGATGTTGTTTTAAATATTTCTTGTTAGGTATACTCGCCAGAGAAGTTTTTATATTATGGAATCGTTCCGGGGTATAGTGACCATATAGAATATATCTGCAATAGCCATTATATTTCCTTATTATTAAATTGTTATAAAACATCTTAAGTTATATTTCTCTTTGTATAGAGTATTGAGTCTCCCAGCACAAAAGCTATGATTTTTGTCTACTAAGACACCCACGGTACGTTAGTATTTAGGCATCAACCTTCGTGGACTGTCCAAAGATTAAAAAAACTATAGACCAAGCCTTATCCGTTAAAATAACAGAAGTTGGATGTATGAGGAGGCAGGCATATTTTTGCTGAAACCCCTTCAGAAAGATGTGTATTACAAGAATCGAGATAATATGCTCCCTTTCAAAAAGGCCCGGGACATTTGTTAAATAGAAAAAATGTAAAAAATCAAATTTTATTACTTAAATCGCCCATAACTTTGTCACAGGAAAAAAAATGTAGGGAGATAAAAATTCTTAACTAAATTTCCTACGAGATTGGATTAGTTAGAAATTGCATAATGTATTGGTATTGTTAAAAAAGAGCAATAAACAAAAAATTTAGTTTTTTGTATGGATTTTTTGTACTCTTAGATTTCTCAGAGGACCTCGTGGTCTAGACATGTGTCTCGAGGCAATGGGGGATAACATGACATAACAGGACAGGGCGCTTAACATTTTTCGATCTGCTATACTACCATGTGTATAGCTCATCGATTAAATATTTTTATTATCGATTTGAATAATAATAATATTTATAATTTCTAAAGAGTAACTCGTTTAGAATGATTTTGAAAAAAGTTTTATTATATTTTTACTATCAAAAAAATTTTTTTTAATAGTTTATTTAGCGTTAAACTTTAAAACATTTCTCTTATTTAGCTATCTACTTCTTCTAGGCTTAAAGCCTTTTTTATTCAAATTATTGTATTTACCTATTTATTTGCTACTTTAAAATATAATCAAAGTTTAAACATTAATTTAATTGAAAAAAATAGGTGGACGTCTATGTGGGTGCTATATATCTGACAGGATTTTTTCTTTATGTCCTATATTGCTATTATTTGTATTATTTGATTGTAAGCCTAGAAGAAGTAGATAGCTTAATAAAAAATAATATTTCAAAAGTTTAACACTAAATAAACTATATAAAAAAATATGTTAAAAATATGATTAAAATTTGCTCCAGATCATTCTGAAATAGTAAGTGTCTTTATAAATTATTAAAATCAATATTTAAATCGATAATAAAAATATTTAAACGATATATACATAGTAGCATAGGAAATCAAGAAATGTTAATCGTCCTGTCCGGTATATAACGCCCAGATAGAGAAGGCTCCTATTTTTTAAATAAAATAGAGTTCAAATTTTCTTTTAGTTAAAGTTTCAAGTGGATCGGAATGCGTACAGTTATTGGACCAAAAAAAAATTAAATAAAATATCCGTGCCACCATGTTATCTCCCATTGCCTTGAGGCACAGGTTTATCAGTTTGTTTCATACAATGAATAGAACCTTATGAATATTTTTTTTTATTTGGTATACTTGTACCAAAAAAATATTGTTATTAGCGAAATTTTTATCATAAATCACTTTTTAGCCAATGGCCACCACAATCACCCAACTTAACACCTCTAGATATCCTTTTCTGGGGACATCTTAAATCGGTTGTTTATAAAACACAACCCCAAAACATGAAAGATTTAAAAGCAAAAATAAGCGCAGCATGTCGAGAGATTATAGTAAAAAATTTTTCAAAACGTTAGAGAAGAATTAGAGAACTGCCCACAAAATAATGGACAACATTTGAAAACCTATTAAATTAATGTATTTTTTATATTTATTATGATTTATTGCAACTCTACATATCTTAACTAACCAACAATTTTTGCTTATTATTTTCGAAAGTACTTAAAAAAGGATCAAGTGTATGGTATTTTTAAAAGGGCAATTAAATACTCTTTAAAACGAGGTATGACCCAACCCACCTACCCATTTAAAATTTTAGGGGTTGCTTTTACCGCCCCTAGAGGGTTGATATAATTTAATTGAAAAAGCAAAGTTTGCGTGTTTTGGTATTTTTTCTGATTTTCTATAGGGGGACATATTGAAGGTGGTACCTTTTCAAATTGACACCTTGTATATGAGATATGTTTAAATTTTAAACTTGTTTCAATAATTATAAATGGGCTCAAAACTCTAATTTTGCTCTTTGAGATTCTTGAGATAACCTAAAGCAACTTATAAATGGGACATCTTATTGTAACTTTACAGGAAGTTTCACAAGTACCGTTTAATAATTTCTGCTTGTGAAATATAAAAATGTATTAAACTTTTAAAGTTATTCTTGTAAGATACCCTAAATATTTATAATAAAATGTCCCATTTAAAAGTATTTCAAGGATAACATATTAAAAAATTAGGAATATCGAGCAATCAAAACTATGCAGATGTTTTAAAAAAATTATCTTTATTTCCGAAAACCAAAGTAATTCTGATTGAGAATCTTACGATTAGGTAAAAATTTAAAATGGAAGATTTAAATTGGCGGATTTTGGCATTTATAAACCATTTGCTTTAGATTTGGGATATAAATTTTGAAAATTAGGAATCTTGGGTCAAAATTTGGAAATTTAAAATAGCATATTCAAAATGGCGGATTTTGGCATTTATAAACCGATTTGTCTCAAATTCGACATACAAGAAATCGATACCTTTTAAAATCGGATCCATTTAAAGAGGAAGCGACTCCGGGTCATTTTAAAATTATATAATTAATTCGGATCACGAATCCTATTTTTTAAAGGTTATCGAATCCAGTCATCGGATCCTTAAAACGGAATCGATCCCTGGATTCGATTTCAAATTTTTCATTCTACCCTGCTCTGGAATGTAGTAAAGATCTAAAAATATTTATTTGCCAACCTTTAAAGCTGTTTCTATAGTCATTGCTCCAAATGGACCCATGGACATCGTCACACCTGTCTGAGATCTTATTAACATAATTTGTAAAATTTTCTTGTATGGGCCACCTCTTTCATACCATTTTGTTTCATAAAGCACATCGGCAATGTAAATACTCTAAAATATACAAGAAAATTCATAATTAATATGATACCCAGAGGTTAAAAGGGCGTAGTTCAGAGGTAGTGGCTAGAACCCAGGAAAAAATGGGTTAAACATCTAAAAGCCCGGAACCCACGATACCTTGCACAACCTTTTGTGGGCTGTCATAAAAATAAAAAATCACGAAATAAATATAATTTGTTTTTTTATGTTTAACTTACTTATGCTTAAAAATGGTACAACGTTAAAAAAATTACTTGCTGTAAATAAGAACGCGAAAACAGTACCTCTAATGGATGTATCTATTCCCAGCAACAACAACATACACACAAAACACAATAAGAAGATCAAAAAATAGAAGGAGCCAAAAAGAGCAATAAACACAAAGTGGGAAGTTAACGACGCCTTAAAAGAATTGTTAAATAAAATCGAAGTTCCCTACAATACACTCCGAACAATGCAGAAGTAATTCTGGACACCTGTGCTACCGTTCGTTCATTCTTAAAACAGTAGGACCAACAGAGATCTTGTCGATGAGAGCGATCGCTGTTGAAATCTCGGTGTAAACCTGAAGAAAAAAAATATTATTAATAAATAAGTCTGGACACAAGGACAATGCTTGGCATTGTTCCTGGTGCTACCGAACACAAAAAATCCAAGCAAGACGGTACTGCCAGCGAGCATGAAGGGGTTGCGGGCACCAACAGCAACCCTTAAACGACCTTGACAATGAACATGGACGCTTCATGTGGACGGACGAACTTAGGGACGATCTGATAGATGATTATGCATTCAGCGACCCTACCACTAGGGGCTACATGGGACGTATGGTGTGCTGAACATCCTGAATTAAGTAATCTTTCCCAACAATGTTTAAGAGACTATGTACCTTATCTTAACCGCTTTGGTTATGTTAGAACTTCAAACCTTTCCAGAATCCAGAACGGGACCAGCCCGCGGAAAATATGGTGAACGAGATTGCCCCCGGGAACGCCGATGATACCTTAACAAAAAGACTTTTAAACATCAATATCAAGTCTTGCATAAAGCCTCAAAAAATCGTACAAGCAGACAACACACTTCGAGACAGACTTTTAGAACATACGGATATATTGGCGCTTAACAACGCTGTTTACGAGGCTGCGAAACAACTCATTCCTAACAACCGCTTAGACAGCTTTTACCAAACACTTTAAAAGACCAAATGCCGAATGATGTAAAAAGCCAAAAAAATAGATCTGACGCGGCAAGAGGCATCACGTATACAAAGTGTATTGGAATATATATCAGCCAACAGACCTTTCACTGGAAAGATCAGGAAAGTAGCTTTAAAGCTACGCCAAAAACACCATACACTTAACAAATTGATGCTTCTCATTATCAAACAGGTTGCCTAGACCACATGCGATCCTTGAGTGTCATTAATAAAAGCTTGAGGGAAAAGGCTAGGAGGATAAGAGACACAAATACATTCGTGATAAGATCTTCTAGCTTTTTTGAATACTTAACACCAACAATTAAAAATCCGCCATCAGCATATATCGTGGAACACTCTTGCTTTAATTAACTTTAGAGCCTATTGTGCGGACAAGCAGCTTGACCAGCGTGAGAGTGCGCCCATCACGCCGAAGGAGGTGAAAAGTGCCCTGAATGGTATAAGAAACTATATTCTGCACCTGGTCCGGATGGTATCAACAACTACTGGTGGAAGAAATTCCCCAGTACACATCCACATTTAGCCAGAATCTTTGATTCTTGGCTCAACGGGGACAATCCAATTCCTAAGTGGTTTGTAGAAGGCCGAACTATATTAATACCAAAAAAAGAGAATTTTAAAAGACTTAAAAACTATAGACTGATCACTTGCCTCAATACGTGCTAGAAGGCTTTCACCAGAATCTTATATTCTAGAACAATGAGTGCAGTTGATCCCATACTCTCTGATGTAGGGGAACAGCAAGAAGGAAAAAGAGGAATCAATGGTTGCAAAGAAAATCTTTTAATCGATAGATGCATCACACAAGATTTACAACAGATGCTTTTAGAAGATCACATTAATAAGCCGCAGCTCGGAGTATTTTACTGAAACATAGAAAGACTCAATCCATCTCGAAACCTACCTACTAGCATGCTAGGGTAGGGTGATAAACACATTGGTATACCGAAAGTCAGTTTTCTAACATTCCTGATACAGCTTGTCGAGCTTGTCGGCAGCAACCCGAAACACTTATGCACTTATTTTCCGCTTGTCCAGTGCATGCTGTTAGTGGTTACATCCACCGACATTACGATGCGCTTCGGGTACTTTATTATCACCTCAGACATTACTACGGCATCGATGAAATAGCAATGCTGCCATTTGCTCCCGGCGATATTGAGGTAGTAGTGGAAAATGACAACTATCGCATATATTGGAATTATGCGTTCCCAACTACGCATCAAATTCGCGCCAATAAACCTGATATCGTTCTCCTCGATAAAAGAAATAACTCTAAGTATGTGCTTGAGTTCTCGGCCCCAGCGGGAAAAACGAGCCACATATCAAGATCTTCATGGCGAACTTCGGATGCTCTATCTGGAGTATATCGTGCGATTGTCGGCGTTTTTGAGGGCATGAAGGACAATGTGTTAAGGGAGCTGAGGCGTATTGCCGCATGTCAACATTCACCCGAACAACTGGTAAATGCTTAAACCTGTCGTTCTTGGGTCAGTTCGTTTACTAAGGCAAATTAATTTGGCCGAAGATCACTGACCGAGCAGACGCGAAGAGTGGTCTTCGATACAGATGGCCTTCTGCATGACGCCCCATGGTTTCAGAGCCCTACGTCATGTGGGATCTTTATGAATAATATTAATAATAATAATAATCTTCTTAACCTTATTCCATGTATTGAGTGACTGATGTCACTTTGGAAACCAAAGTTCTTATCTGGAGTACAAAAAATTATTACCGAACCCATTACATTTAAAAGATGTGTATTATAGATTGATTTACTCAGTCCTTTGCTATTTTGTATATGGCTCCTTCCCATATTCGTGTCTATTCGGAAGACACGCGAATATTGCTGTGGAGTGAGTCTAAGGTAACCCATCTGTTTTATATGGATGACCTGAAACTCTACGCAGCTAGCAAGCGAGACCTACAACAGTCTCTTGTTGTAGTCTCTAGTCGAGTTTGGCCTCGACATGTGTGCAAATCTTAAGCTAAAGAAGGACCGGTACGAGAACGATTTAGAAGTTCACCAGCTTGCCGATAGCGCGCCACTCCGCCCTCTACAAAACAACGAAAATTATCGATATTTAGGTACCGACCCAAATCGTACTCAAGATGTTAGAGCTGTAAAGACCGAGCTCAGAAGCAATAAATCTTTGCAAAAGTGTTTATCTAATTACTTAAATTATACAAACCTGGACCTTAATTTCATTGGTTAGCCATCCTAATAAAAAAATCTGCATTGTGATATACATGGAATATATTACAGGCCAAATAGTATCTTGAAAAGTTACCAGCTAAAATTTAAATAAATAAAAAAAATTAAATTAAATGTTTGGTAGCAGGAAACCTTAGAGTATATTTTCAGGCTGCAGCTCGTCCGTTACCGTCGCAAAACCTCTATACTTACAAATAAATTATATCGGTGTATTCTTAATACGAAAACACTGATGCGGCATTTTAAATGTAAAGTAGGTAAATGTTTATTAAAAATCTTGATAAAGTCACACATACTAACAGAGGCAACTACCTGACATGGAATTAGGCACGAAAAGCCCAAGAGGCTGCGCTGCCTCCGGTAGTGAATCAAGACGGCTCCCAGGAAGAAGAAGAAGAAGACCTGACAATGAAGTTTTTTGATTTTATTGCCACATTTCTTATTTTGAGGTATGTTACTGTGGAGTCAAAATCTACATTATTCAAAACCCATGCGTTATTAATTACATTTTCACCATTTTTGGTACTAATTTATTAATTTAAAAAGTATTAATTAAAATTATGTCCTACTAATCGCATTGCCTCCAAAAAATTATTGCTTTTAATTAAAAAGTAAAAATTTCTTAAGATAAATATTATTTGCCAAGTTATGATAAACCGCAAAGAGAAACTTATTATTACAATTGAGCAGTGAGTGCGGGAAGTTTAATTAAATAGTCATTATAAACAGTTTCTTCTGCTCTTTCCAAAAAAAGAAACAGACCCTGACGTATAGGAATTAGTAATGTCGAATATTTTTGCCCTTAACTCAACTAAATTTACAGGCCTCTCATGTGGATACCTGTAAATTAGTTGAGTTAATTCGCCCTACAATAAAAAACAAGTCCAGAGGAGTCAAATCCGGTGACCTTGCCGGCCATGGTATGGTACCTCTGCCACAAATAAGCCGTTTAGGAAAAGTCATAGTGAGAAATTCCTAAACCTGCCTTGCGTTATGAGCAGGACAGCCATCCTGCTGAAACCAAATTTCCTAGAAATTAACATTTACGTTCCGCACAGCTGGTATAATTTCCTTTTCCAGCATTTGCAAATATAATTATTTATGTTGTCTTGCTCGATAAAATATTAAATACTTATTATTAATATAATAAAGTATTTAACCATTCTAAAATAGTAATATGTTTTACAAATTTTTTTTTTTTGCTAAGCGCATAATTATTTTTAAATGAAAAGTTTTATAAAATATTATTTTACGAAATGACAACACTGTCAACAATATTCTAACGAGTCGTGAGCGCCGTCGACCGTCGTTGTATTGGAAGTGGGATAGGGGAAATTGTTGTCGTTGTCTTTTTAATCTGGGGTCATACCATATATATCCTACTCTATTACATTAAATTTGGCTCCCAAGCTTTTGCCTTGCCAATCCTGTAAATGACACAAAATAAAAATATTTAAAGCTTTAAAAATTATTGCAATTTATTTTTTTATTGCCATTTATTTAAATAAAAAAATCAATGGTGAATCAACTTTTGCGAGGTTCCTTCTGTTACTTTGGGTGTCATCACTACGTTTTTGTCTGACAAAAATACTCAAGGTCTTTAAAATAATATTTGTGGTAAAGTAGATTCATTACTTAAGTAAGTACTTTTAGAAACTACTTTAAGTAGATTAAAATGTTTAAGTACTTTCATTTAAGTAGTAATTCTAAGTACAAGTATTTTTTATTCACCAAGTGTAAATGACCGTTTGTAAGTATTACAGTACAAGACCTAAATTACTAAAAGTACGAAAGTATTTTACTTTAAGTAAATTTTTGTACTCAGCCTTGGTAACTTACCAATATAATTTGATAAGTCACGAAAGCTAAAATAAATATATACTTACTATAATACTTTGATTAGCCACAAGTGCTAAAATAAAAGAATTTAAAACACAATCCAATAACAGGATGTATTTTGTAATGCCATTCAATTCTTTAACAAACCTAAAATTAAAGTTATTATTAAATGAAAGGTCTGTTTGTTATTCAGTAATATTTTACACTATTTTAAACTCTTTTACCCCTATTACTGCATAACAAACAGACCTAAAGCTATAAAAATTTTAATTTATACTGTTTTAATACAATTTTTCGTAAAGTGAAAATATACATATATCGACGTTTTTTAAATATTCTGGATGGCTCTGTACAAAACAAGTCAAATAAGTTTTTTTTTAATTTAAATCCAGATATTATAGTAAAATAACTGGCCAAGATACACTAATTTAATGTACGTGTAAAGTTTTTAGTCCAGAAAACGAATCTGAAAAAAGTGCAAAACCTGTCAATTTTTTCAAAATGCATAGATTTCCAAAAAAAATTGAGATCAAGCTTAACTTACCCTCCTCTTTAAAAGCTATATTATGTCGATTGGCGCTCTTTATTTTTTAGGGGTGAAAACTACCCTTTATTGCTAAAAACCTATAAAACTATACCGTAAGGTAAGTACAAACCGGCCAACAAAATGTTGGCAACCTGTTGATATTGGTGTTGTCAACATGTATCTCGTCAACTAGCCACAAGTTGATGGATACTCGGCAACATCGTGCGGCAAGATATCAAAGAAATTTGTTGACTGTTGCTTGTATCCGTGTTTTCCATCTCAAATGGAAAACATCGCTCAGTGTGTACTGTGTTGTCAACTTCAACTTGTCAACAAGTAGCGTAGAATCAGTGGTGAAACATTATAGGTAAGTAGGTACGTTGTTTATTTACGCATATTTTTTTAGTATTATAGTAATTTAGAGTCTATCCTATATAGTAAACATGATATGGACAAAAGAGCTAGTAGTGGAGTTAATTGAAATGCTGAGAACTGCTTCCGCATTGTGGGACTTAAGTCGAAGGAATACCGTGACAGAAATAAAAAATACGATGATATGTCGAACATGGTTTCGCATTTTAGAACGAATGTAGATGAAATATCCAGAAAAATTAAGTCCCTAAAAACTCAATTTAACCAAGAATGAAAGAAAATAGACAAGGAAAGTAAAAGTGGAGCTGGTACAATTTCGGAAGACAATATATGGTTTGGATACACTTTGATGAGCTTCGCACACTTCGGGTACAATTGAATATATTGATTGCTTTGATACAGGGTGGCCGGCCATTTTTGACCCATTTTAATCGAGAATAACTTTGGAACAAATAAAGGTATCAAGATGCGGTTTTTGCAGATGCACTTATATTTCTTTAAAGTTTATTCTCGTACCTTCACGATTTTATTGTGACATTCCATTAGCTCAAAAACAAATGGCCGATTTTCCATTATAGGACAACTATGTTATTTTAAATGGAACACCCTGTATATGTTTTCATATTTTCAAAATTTAATCTTTCCCCTTTAAAAAAATGTAACACAAGCTATGGTTATCTCAAAACAACGTATTTATTGACCTTCGAAAAATTGACTGCATGTCGACCAACAATATTATTTAACAATTAAAATTTGCTTCATATGTTACAAAAAAAAAGGATCGCCAAAGGTTTAGGTTATTCACAAAATAATAGTTACAATAAGGTTACATTACTTTTAAAAACTACTGTAAATGTTGAAAATGCCTTCCGCCGACTTCGACGCACTTATTTAAATTCGAAAAAACTTATTAAAACTATTGACTAAAAATTCTTCAGGAATATTTTCTATTATGTTTCGGATATTAATTTTTAATTGCTCTAAATTTTGGGGAAGTGGACTATAACACCTCTATTTCACATATCCCCACAGAAAAAATCTGGAACAGTCAAATCTGGGAACGAGGTGGCCAGGAAATAGGCCTCCCTTCCAATCCACCGGTTTCCAAAAACGTTGGTCAGTGAATCCTTGGTAATATTAGCATAATGTGGTGTAGCCCATCTTGTTGAAAATAGACGAAATTCAATAGATTTTCTTCTTGCAATTGGGAATAAAAAAATATTTCCAGCATATCAACGTAAGTCCAAGAGGTTACAGTTGGTTCATGAAAAAAATGGCCCATAAATTTTTTGCTTTGACATACCACACCAGACTGTGACTTTTGGCGAATCTCTAACGTGTTCGTTATATTGTCGAGGATTTTCTGCTGCCCAAAACCTGCAGTTATGCTTATTTACTTTTCCATTGAGGTGAAATGTGGCTTCGTCTGACATTTTAGTCTATCCAAAAATGTATATTGTTCCTTACTAAATTTTGAATTCTCTGGCAAAATTCCACCCTTTGTGGAAAATCAGTTTCTTTTATTTCTTGTAACATTTGAATTTTGTATGGCTTTAATTTAAGTTCTTTTTTTCATGATTTCTTGTACTGTAGTTTTAGGAATATGGACTGAACTTGAGATTTTTCTTGTTGACAATGTTGGATCTTCCTGAGTTATCTCCAGAATTTGTAACGTATTATTTAACAAATTTCTCATTGTTTACTAATTTTTTTTACGGGCTAAAGATCCAGAATTTTCTGTACCAGATTTTAATTGAATTTTTTGTGGGTGGAGCTTATTAAACATGTTTCTAAATCTTCGCTGGGTTTCTTTTACTGATTTGGTTTCGGCAAACATAATAACACATTTTCCTTTTTCGCTTAACGAGAACATTTTGCGCTTCCTAATTAAAATAACTTGTCAAAAATGACCAACAATGGCTGACAATGAGGCTTGTTGCTGTTATGGAAACGAGATAACTTTGTTTCCACAGGCGACTTTTCAAAAAATCCTTTTAAAATAATATTCCTATTCGACATACAGTCAATTCTTTGGAGGTCAATAAATGCGTTATTTTTTAAGATAACCATAGCTTGTGTTACATTTTTTTAAAGGGGAAAGATTAGATTTTAAAAATATTGAAACATATACAGGGTGTTCCATTTAAAATAACAAAGTTGTCCTATATCGGAAAATCGGCCATTTTGTTTTTGAGCTAATGGAATGTCACATAAAAATGGTAAAGATACGAGAATAAACTTTAAAGAAATATAAGTATATTTGCGAAACCGCATCTTGATATCTTTATTTGTTCAAAAGTTATTCCGATCAAAATGGGTCAAAATATGGACGGCCACCCTGTATTTTAAACAAATACATTAAACTAGTAGACGAATTGCCCGTCGCTAAATGTCGCAGTGTATCCGCCAATCTTATTGTTGGTGGAATAGCAGCACGATAGTTTGTATTCTTTTTTGAGATCTTGGAGGCTACCAAACAAAGAAGTTCTTCGAAATCAGATTTTGTTAATTTCACAAAATTGCAGAACGAGTTGCCATCATTCAAAAGTTATTCAGACAATAAAATGTCTCCATGACTTGTCCCAGTTTTTAAAAACTCTCTCTGCCACCACCTCCTTTTTGCTTTTGTCATGGCCACTATGGCCAGCTATTGTGATAAAAGCAGCACTAACACCAGCAGCAACAGTCTCTTCCATTTTTAATTCAACACTGAGTTTGCTTTGGACGCGCAACACTGTTGAGAAAACATATCTCCAGATACAAGTAGATGTTTACAATAAATATGTTGGCCACAGCCGTCAACGTGTTGCCAACATTTTGTTGATTGGTTAGTACTTACCTTTAAAGCTTAAGTTGAGTAAAATTTATTTGAGTCAAAAAGTTGAAAAAGTAGTAATTTATTTTTTTGAAACATTATTTGAAATATTTTAGCTCTTAAAAATCAACCCTTATTTACCCTTAAAAATTAATATATTATTACAATGTTATGCATAAAAGTTTGGGATTAAGCTTAACTTACCCTTCTCTTTAAAATCTCCATTATCCTAAAGGTCACTTTTTAGTTTTTTAGAGATGAAAACTACCCCTTATTGCAAAAACCTTCAAAACTTTCATATTAAAGCTTAAGTCACATAAAATTAGGCTCACATAAATTGAAAAATAAGCATTTAATTCTTTGAAACATTATTTAATATATTTCAACCCTTGAAAATCAATCCCTATTATAATTTAATAAAAAATCTTTACCCCAGAAAAATTAACATAAATATTGTCACAGAGTTGTAATTAAAAAATGTGACTGCTCAAAAGTTTTACTAATTTAATTTTGTAATTTTTTAATCCTTAGAAACCCAACCTTTACAATCTTACAATGCAAAAAATAGTTTTTTCAAAAGCTATTAGGTCCTATATATTAAAACTGTTTAAAACAGTTACTTTTTTAAAGGGGTGAGTTTAAAGGGCTGAAACAAGGTATCGCTCGTCTTAGCAAATTCAAAAAAGTTATTATTAGTTTTCTTCGAAAAATACGTAGATTTTGCGTTTTTTACCTTTGAAACTCTGAAATTTTGTGTTTGATGAATAACAAACCTTTAACAAACTACAACTTGGTTTGTATTGATTCCAAAAAAATTAAAAAAAAAACATTTAATATGCATTTAAAAAAAATTGCAAGGCAAAATGGTTCGTCTCCTGGACTATTTGTGTTAAATACACTAGAGCATCAGTCAAGTCACCTCTACATTTTTGAAAAATGCTCCTTTGCACTTTAATAGATTTTGAATAGCGGCTTTTCATATGTAGTGTAGGAAAGTTAGATGTCAAGGTTGAAAAAATTATATACAAGCATTTTTTAATAAAAATGTACGAGGAATAACTTCTTAAGCAACATAGTAAAAGTCCCATCAAATAGGACTATGGCAAGTTGCGAAAATTGGCCGCCATTTTGTTTTTGTCATTTTATTGCAAATATCTCAAAAATTATGAGGTTTATGAAGTCAAGTCAAGAGATAATTTTTATGTAAAATTCAAAAATACACTTGGTGTGATATATCGCAAAGATGTATTTCAAGTTTAACAAAATTATTCATATGAAAACATCATTTTCGTCCTCGTCATTTTCAGGTATGATGCAGGAATTGCAGCAATCAATTCCTAAGCATTGACCACACTTGGAGGAACATCTTAACCCTAGTTTTTTGCAGGAGCATGATTTGCCACATGACGCTTCTTTGCAGTTACAGAAAACCATTTTTAATATGTCAGAAGGAGCAATTTGTTTTGTTGCGGATGTAGGAACCAGAGGCCCCTCTCTATCTCGTTGCCAACCATAGGCTAATGGATCCAACTTGCATCCTATCCACTCTTGTACCTAAAAAGTTCATAAAACTTTATTATTTCGGCTAAGTAAAGTATAGAGAACATACCTGATAATAGACTCTCAAAACATGTTGTACAGCAGCGTCTTTGGTTGGGGGAAGCGCTGCCAAATTAAAGTTTCCAGACATACCTTGACGAGATATTATTCGATTATATAAAGTATACCTTAACGTGTCAATATCTTCTTTGCTCTTCTTGGGCCTATATAACTTTGTAATGAGTTGTACACCTGCTTCTATTAACTGGTTCTTATCCGAATTTTCTTGATAAAATATTTGAAGGCTTTCACATAAAGAAATGTCATTCTTCAACAACTGTAAACAAAGTTTTTTTGCTTTTTTTGAATATGAACCAGGTTGTATCACAACCTGATATAGCATGAAGAAACAATATGTACTGTTTAAAACATTTTATCATATTCTGAATGATGAATCAACAGAACGGCAATATCTGTGTCCTCAGATACAACTACGATTGGTCTACCAGAACTTGAAAGTTCTACTGCAGTTCTAACGATTAAATAGTCTACGTCACTTTCAGCCAGTTTTACCTTTAAGATTGTTTTTTCAAATCTAAACTTTAAAAGTTCTATTAGTTTCTGTTTGTTATTATTATTTCGTAAAAATTCTTCTTGTGGTGTAACAATTGTATTCTCCAACTTTACTGATATTTCTAAAGCATGTTGTGATCTGATCTGTTGCAAAGCATCATTTGTTGAAAAATGATCTGAATTGTATCCATCAAAAACAATTACACAGTCCTGACCATAAACATGTTTAACATAATTAACATATTGGTCGCAAATTTGGTTAAACGTGACAGGCTTCTGCCATAAAACTTTATTTAAGAGTAAACCGCCATCAATTACATACGTTGTATTTTGCTCAGTGCTCGAAGTAGCTGTAGTTAAAGCATCAAATTCTTTTAAGAGAAGGCTTTTCGTTCCTTTTCTCAAGACACCATCCTTAAACAGTGACAGCGAACATAAAAAGTCTTTTATTTCTTCTGGAGTTTTGTTAGAGCAAATAATTCTATTAAATAATTGCATAGGAGACACGTTCACATAGTTGCTATGAAACAATAATTTTATTATTCTTATTACCGAAAACAAACGTGCGCGTGAAAAAACGACAATAAATCAAAATGCTTCATATCGCAAGGTGTAAATACCGTCTATTCAGCTGACGAGGCGTTGCCAGTTCTGATATTGGTACCTAAATGTCGGAAAAAAATACCATAAGTTTTACTCGAGGCTATGGCATTATTAATTAACTAATGCTACACTCAGAATTTTTTTAATTAATAACTGTTAATAAAATTTTTGGTGCATTTGAATATAGTTGTAAGAGGGGTGTCAAAACTATATTACTGGATGTATTTTTTCATTTAAAGAAAATAATATCTCCTGAAACTTATCCGAAAACTTAATAGTTTTCGAGATACAGGCATTAATTTAAAAAAATCAAAATGGCGGCCATTTTTTTGCAACTTGCCATTACCAGAATCTACGGGACTTTTGGTATGTCATTTAAGACCATATTTTAAGTACTTTCCCGCTGAAAAACATTTGTATATAATTTTTTCAGAAGTTTGGACAAAATTCCGACAACTTCACTACACTAATGATTCCATCACTAACTTTTTTAGATGCATTGCACTTTTTTGGGATAATGAAAAGGACCAAATAAAAAAGTCTTAGTCACTTAGATGTTTTTTTTTTAATTGGCAGGTCACGGAAAAAATTAAGGAATATGGTTTCCATTTTATAAATCTTAAAGTGATCTAAATTTTTCTAAATCTATGTACAATAGGGAAGGCTTCATTCATTCATATATTGACTAATCCTTAATCTTTCTTTTTTAAATTATGTATTATGGCACTGGTTTAACCAACTGGCCAGCTTCCCTCTTTGTTTATTATATAATTTTAAGTTTACCGAGATAAGGGGTATATATGTACATTACATTACAACTAATAGATACTTAAAATTAATGATAACTTATACAACAAGGCTTATCTAATACATATTCAATCTAAATATTTTTTGTTTTTATTTTTTGGTTGTTTCTTTGTTTTGTTCTATTTTTTCTTGTTTTGGTTTTTTTGTTTCCCTTTTGTTTTTTTATTTTTTTCTTTTTTGTATTGCTTTCATAATTTTTTTTGTCTTTTACTATTTTTTTTAAACTGTTATTTTGGCCTTTAACATAAATTGATACAACGCCTTATATAGACTAATGTTTTCTGAGAGTAATATTGTACTAATATTAAATGGATTTTTTAATTCTTTCGACAAACATCTAGATAAGATGTTAATTTGGTTACCGTAAAGATCGAAACCCAGTATATGATGATCTTCGTCACCAACATCCCCGCATACTCAGCGTTCATTATTTACAAGTCCTATTTTTTCATGTGAACGGGATAAAGTCCATGGTGGCTTCTTAAGCGAGAAATTTTTCTTACAAAATTTTTATTACTTTCATGGTAAAACCAAGGTTTTTCCGGATATTTGGAAATAAACTTTTATAATAATAGCCCTTATTTGATCTTTTAAAAGCATTATGTCAATTATTAAATATATCGAAAAAATATCAGTAAATTTTCAGTAAATCCCAAATCTTAAAAACTACTTGACCTATAAAGATGAAATATGGTGCATGGGTAGATTATAAGTAGGAGACATCAGCTTAAAAATGATTTGGGGAAACTCAACCCCTAAAGGGGTAGAATGGGGGGTAAAGGTTTGTATAAAACTTTGTCATTTCTGGACTTAGAAGTAGGAAAAGTGGTATATAGATTATTGATTATGATTTAAAATGATCTGTTTTAACTATTTTATAATTACAACCCTTGAGGGGGGGTTGAAATGGAAATGAAAGATCGTATAGGAAAACGTCATTTTAGAAGGTGTAAATATGAATGTTGGTAATTAGGCTTTTGATTACTTAAAAAATAAAAAATGGTATTATTTTTGGTCCTTTATCCCCTGAGGGGTTAAAAGGGCGGGGTGAAAAACTTGTATAACTAATAAAAAACTTAAATCGTGTGTTACGGAAAGGAGTGGGAAGGGGCCAGATACCAAAGGGTAGACGTCGTCGTCACAAGTATCGAATGTATAAAATTTTCTGCTAAAATGCTAGTAGTTTATATTTATTTAATTTTCTAATAGTGTATATTTCTTAGTACTTTATACTAACAATTCCGTTGTAAAAATACTAAGTCAGCGACAAGGATATTTCTTTAATTGGGCAATATAAAAGTTTTTAATAATTTATTTTTTAAATTCATAGTATTTAAAATACAAAAACGACTCGTTCGAAACGTTCTCTTACTGAAAATGGTTTTGTGGACAGTTTTATTCTGGAATATGTTTCAATTTCAGCTTGCTCGCTTATACATGCATAAATTTTGAACCAGAAAGGGTTTTTTTCCAATTTGTATCCCTTATATTTTTTAACCATTTTTGCAGCATCACGAAGGAATAGCAATTTTTATGATATTGTTAAGGTGAATACATATATTAAAAAAATCTTCTTTCGGTATAGTTTGTCTCAAAGTATATCGTGTTAGCTTTTACCTTCATTTATGGATTATACCTGCCGACAACAATAAAACTGCGGATCGTAGGGGATTTTAAAAACAGAACTTTGGGGGGACTCTAATAATATAAAGATTTATAATTTATTGTTTATTTAGGTGATATAATCTTAAAATTATATTAAGAA